>JAQPPZ010008846.1:0-185296 GCA_028583015.1 Wollemia nobilis | reverse complement strand
AAAACCATAGGGAAGAGATGCATCTTCTGATTAGGTCGACCCAGGATGGGTGGAATCCAAATTTGAGGACCTCAATCAAGAAATCCCAACTGACCCTGTCGAAAGCTTTGTTCATGTCTAGCTTGAGGAGGAAAGTTGGTTTCTTGGCTAGGGTGGTAGAATGCAGCGCCTCATGGATTGTGATGACCCCATCGGTGATGACTCTCCCTTTGACAGAGCTCCCCTGGCAAGTGTCAATGATGAGGGGGAGGATCCCCTTGAGCCTATTAGCTAGAGCTTTGGTTAAGATTTTGTAAATGACATTGCAGAGGCTAATAGGCCGGAAGTCAGACAGGGATTTAGAAGCTTGGATTTTAGGGACCAAGGCTATGAAGGTGGATTTGATACCTCCGGGGATGGTTTTGGCAGATTGGAGGTCTCTGGCAGCTGTGCAGACCTCTGACCCGATTAGTTCCCAGAACGGCTGGAAGAAGCACGGGGGGAAGCCATCCGAACCAGGGGAAGTGTCAGGCTTCATGGAGAATAGGGCCTCTTTTATCTCTTCGGGCGATAGGGGCCTTATGAGCATCTCGTTAGTATCCGGGGAAATGGTGCGAGGGATGTGCTCAAGGAGGACTTTGGCCTCCTGGGGGGAGGATTGAGATGGGGTGCCTAGAAGGGATTGAAAGAAGGTGGAAGACTCATCCCGAATCTAAGAGATTTCCTTTGTGGTCCTGCCATCACTGCAGGTAAGTTCTGAGATCTTGTTGGAACTTTTGTTTCTCATGGTAGAAGCATGGAAGAACTTGGTGTTCGAATCACCGTCCTTGAGACATAGGGCCCTTTATTTTTGTCTTTAGTACGTTTCTTCACGAGCTAGGATGTTGTGGAACTCGGCTAGGAGCTTGCGCTCTTCAACCCTGGAGTTGTTGTCCTGGGCGCCTTCCTGATATAGTCGTTCAATGAACTCTAATTTTTCTTTAACCAATCTTTTGTTTTCAAAAATATTGCCAAAAGTATCCCTGTTCCACACCCTAAGATTATCCTTGATGAACCTAAGCTTCTGATATAGATGAGCAGAGGGGGATCCTTTAAAGGGCTGCCTCCACCATTGGGCAACTTGCCCTCTGAAATCTGAATGGTGGAACCACATAGCCTCGAAGCGGAAGGGGCACTTGAAGGGGTATCCTTTGCCAACTTCGAAGAGAAGGGGATTATGGTCGGAGCCGATTTTGGGGAGGGATTGGAGGGTGGCATCTGCAAACACCGGGATGGCTTCTCTTGAGAGTAGGACCCTGTCCAGTTTGACTTGGATGAGGTTTGGACCAGCTCTCCTATTGCTCCAAGTGTAATTAGCCCCTTTTAGGTGCACATCCATAAGTTCGTTTGCATCTATGAAAGCCCCAAATTCCTCCATGCTTCTGGTGATTAGGGAGGATCCTCCTTGTTTGTCTGAAGGGTATAGGGGACTGTTGAAATCACCTACGAGAATCCAAGGGAGGGTTTTGAACGCATCTCTCATGTGGCTTACCGCTTCCCAAAGCATGGCCCTCTCCACCGGGTTGTTGGGGGCGTAGACATTGGATAGGATCCAGGTGCAGTTGGAGGTTTTACAGTGGAACAACATGTTGATGATTCTATTAGATGAGGAAATCAGTCTTCCTTCGATCTCGGTCGGATCCCACATGCCTAACAACCCTCCAAAAGTTCCTTAGGTCGGGGTGAACATGAATTCGCCATTGCTCCAAACTGCTTTGGCTACTCTGGGGGAGGAAACCTCATCTAGTTTGGTTTCCTAAAGAATGAGGATAGAGGGGTTGTGTTCTTTTCGAAGATGTGCCGCTATACGTCTCTTGGAAACTCCATTGAGCCCTCTCACATTCCAAGTGAGAATCTTCATTTGACACTTCTGGAGGGTTTTTTGCCTCCCTTCCCCTGGTGAGAAGGAGGTTTGGATTTTTTAGGTTCCTCTTTCAGCAGGTTGAGGGCATCAGACAGCAAAGTGGTCTGGAAGCCATTTGCTATGTCGTCTTCGACCTCTTTCCTTCTCTGTTCGCCAAGGGTTGGACGCCCTCTCTTCTTATCATTGCTAAAATCAGTGGTGAATCTTTTGCTGCGGGTCCTCTTGGGGGTGACACCTTTCGAGGCTGACTGGGATAGAGTGGGGCTTCCTTTGTCGTCTCCGTCCGACTGACCGGAGTTAGGATCAAACGTAGCCTGACATTTGTTTTTTTAATGAAAAGGTCCTTGGAAGAAAAAGTTCCTTTCTGAGATGGGTATTATTACTCAGTGCATTGTGCCTACAAGGAGGATGAACGATCAATACCATACAAATGTTTCAAATAAATGCAAAGGCAGGTCTTCTTGTCACAAAGCACAATAGGTGTTCCCTTGTTTCTTAAATAGAATAATTCTCCTCCTTTGTACATGTTCTTTTCTAACCAATTATTCCTTTCTTTTAAATTGGCGGGCTCAACTCTGTCTTGGCTGTAGAAATGGGTCGAAGGGTACCCAAAATTTCCGAGGAACCAACAATCATCATCAGAATGGATGTTTCGCATGGTTCTCCGGGACATGGAAATTTCCCTTTATAACTAGTTATATGGAGATATCAGATTATTTGGTAGCAGTATTTGGGGTTTGTTGCCTCTTTTATTTGTGAAATATAGTGAAAGCAATATTGAAACATGTATGCTTGTTTTTATTTTGCAGTTGCTTTCTAGTAATGATTTAGACTATTAATGCATCTTTTTAGTCGTGAAGCATTTTTTTTTACATGTTTGCTTGTAGAACTTGTATTTTGTCACTATTTTAACATTCAGTTGTATATGATCTTTAAATCTTTAGGAAGTGTCTTG
Source organism: Wollemia nobilis (assembly GCA_028583015.1). Taxonomy (NCBI): domain Eukaryota; kingdom Viridiplantae; phylum Streptophyta; class Pinopsida; order Araucariales; family Araucariaceae; genus Wollemia; species Wollemia nobilis. Next base: position 182,459 of record JAQPPZ010008846.1, on the reverse strand, counting down.
TGTGCCCTTCTTTATGTGTGTATTTGAAGAGGTCGCCTTTATTTAAGAATTCATACACAGCCTAATATTATTCTTTTAGTTGGAAATGAAATGCATTGCATGTTTTTGTAGTTTTGCTTTCTAGTAAATAAAAGTAAAATGAAGTTCATCATACCTTCTCACAATCAGAAGATACTAATGGAAGGTTATTATAAAATTATACAATCAAATTCGCGGTGAAAGAATTTATTGTTTATTGGTGATACATGTCTTTATGTGATCTATTGTGACATAAAGTTTTGTTGTGATGTTCTGAATATTAACAGAGATGGAGTCAGCGAATCTAAGTTTGACCAGGTCCTGAGATTCAGGCTATAATAAAGGTGGTTCTAGTCTTTTTGAGTTAAATTATTATCCTTATCCATTACTTCTTATGCAATACATTCATTATCGTTCATTTTGGTGACGTGACAGGCATGCAATCATATTGAGGCTGGTTATAAGCCTAAAATTACATTGATCATTGCTCAAAAGAATCATCATACCAAGCTCTTCCAGACAGGTCAAACTGGCAATGTGCAGCCAGGTTAGTGTTTGTTTTTAAACTGTTTTTGTAGGGTAGAACAAATATCCTTATTTGTAAGGTGGAACAAATATCATTATTTCTATATGTGATTTTTGTGCAAATTACATGAAGGAAAATTTCCCGTTATATTGGTTTTCAGAAATACCTTGTGATCAAGAGAAAAATAAATTTAGATAGATGAGTAAGTCCATTTCTGCAGGAATAATTGTGGATACACAAATATGTCATCCAAGGAATTATGACTTCTTTGTGTCCTCAGAATGGGCCAATTGTAAGTAGTAGCTGTAATTCATCTAGGGTAATTTTAATTTCAATCTCCTTGTGCCGTTAGGTTGATTGCTCTATCTTTGTTTTCTATGGTACATCAAGGCCCACCCATTATCATGTCTTACTGGATGAAAACAACTTCACTGATGGATGATCATCAGATTTTTGTCCATGCTCTGTCTTATGTGTAAGTTGCCTTTCTTTTCCTTGCTAGAAAATAGTGCAATGCCAGTCTGGATGTATGTTTGCTACATGGGTTTTAATCTGAAGTTATTTTCTTGCAGATATCAAAGAAGTACAACGGCAATATCTTCTGGTAAGGATGTTAATAGAATACCCAAAATATTTAGACTGAAATGTTATTTCGGAATGTGTCTTATGTAGTTTATGGTGAGAACTGTGCTGCAGTTGCTCCTATAAACTACATTCATCTGGCTGCTACCCAGATGCAGCAATTCTTGAAAGCAGAGGAGCTCTCAGAGTCTGCTTCTCGGTTTGGAAGAGTTGAAGGATCAGTTGCATCAGGAGGAGGAGGAGGAGGAGGAGGAAATGTTCCAGAGCTTCCAAAGCTGCATACAACTGTAAGGGACTCAATGTTCTTCTGCTAGGTGCTGAACCGCTGGCCATGTTGCTTTGATTGGCGTAAACATTTTTTTTGTTTTTGGGTTTATGTGGTATCTATAGTTCAGCGATGGATCAGGCTGATTCATTTTTACATGATGCACTCTAAAGTAATTTCTTGTCTAAAGGAAACTCAACAGATGTGTCTCTTCCTAAGAGAAATTTTGTAAAACTTGTGATATTCCGTATGGAATGAAATTAGCATTACGGTTTTGCTGTTCAGGCAGAATTGTAACAAACTTGGAATTAGTGTGTTCTGCTAATTTGATGATGATGAGAATGATTTTTAATCTTCCCAAAGCTCAAATTGCGCTTAGAAGATTTGTCTAGATGAAATCCGTTTGTTTCAACTTAGGAGAGTTGAATTCTTTTTGTTTCTAACATAGGACATATGAGTTTGACAATTTCTTTTATTTATTGATGTTTAAGTAGTACGATTTTCTTATGTAGGCTATAATTTGATTTGAAATGGATGATGATGAGAATAAATTTTATTTTATTGATGTTTATGCAGGCTATATCTTCTTTTAGGCCAAATATGTTATATGATGATTTGAAATGGATGATGAGAATAACTTTATTTTTTACGTTGATTTGAAATAGATGATGAGAATAACTTTATCTTCTTTTAGGCCAAATTGCCATTAGAAGAAGTAAGATATATATTTTTTAAACGTTGTTTAAAGTTTTTCTTTTGTTGTTTGATTTAAATTATATGTTTTATATAAAAACTTGGGTGTGTTTCATTTTACGTGTTCATTTTTTGTGTGAGTGACTATTTAATTATGTTATAATTTTTGTTTAATTATTTGGTCATTTTTGTTGTTTTTGACTGATGATTTTGGTTTTGATTTTTTCCAATTTTCCTATTGTAAGCAAAGGGGTCATTTGTTTGAGATATCTTGTCACCGGCTTATTGTAAGAAATTATAATGATTTTTCTTTAGATGTTCCAAATTGTTTTCTATATATCTGGAAGTGTGTATATGTCTCTGTTGGTTGTGCAAATTGTTGTCGGTTATATTCAACTATTTTGGTTGTAACGAATGTGGCTATTTAAATGTGTCATTTTAACTATTTGCAAAATACCTTGCTGGTTGTGCAAATTGTGCTTGTCATATCTGACTATTTTGATTGTTGCGAGAATTGTGGCTATCTACATTCGGCGTTGCGATAATTGTGGCTATCTACATTCGGCGCCAACTCACTCTTTTTAACGTCTTAATTAATGCTTCATATGAGCCAATTGTTTCAGTTATCAGTATTTGATTGTTATGATTTTACATGCTGATAAGATGGAAATATTTAACATGGCAAATACTTAAGTAAGACAATAATGTGGAGCAAAGTGAGCTGCATTTGATCATAATGAGAGACCTTTTTGGGTTTTTGTTTTGTTATCTGGATTTGGAGCGAAGCATATTTGTCATGAGTTGAGATTTTTTTGGTGTTTGGGTAGGAAGATGAAGTTGAGTTGTGGTTTTCAAATTTTTGTGTTTTTTTAAAATGAATATTTTTGGGGGATTTTTACAAGGTATGAAGTTGTTTGTGAGTGCATGAAGCTACTCAATTATTTCTTATTTGACCCCTATAGATGATTCTTCACAAATAATTGGGGCATGATATGGACAACAATTCTTCTGAATTATGAATGAACAAATGGGGAAGATGCAGTTTGGGTTTTGTCTACCAAGGTTTAGTGTAGCTAAATCGATTTGAAGGAACAAGTAATATAGTGTAGTCTGTATTAATCTAACAAGTTTGAAGAGAGCCAATGCATTTGTAGGAGCATGTAAACTAGCGTGCCACAAGAAATCATTGAATTTTCACTTTGTTGAATTTGTCTGTCTTATTCCATGGTTGCTTTAAGAGATAGTAGTGAATTTTTACTTTTATGATGATTGGATGTTATTTCAATATAATAAGATAGGTAGAGGAGAATCTTTACTTTTCTAACGACTGGACGTTATTTCAACAGAATAAGATAGAGGAGATTGAGAATGCATTAACTATTTTAGATGCATTTTTTTATTTGTCACAAAACTTCCAACTTCTTGTGCTGAATCGACGTTGGTCAACAGTTGTCAATATGTCAACTTGCTCAAAGCATAAGTTTGCAACACTATATTCGATTCAGTCCATTGCTCAAAGCATAAGTTTGCAACAAAATCTTCGATTCGGTCCATTGCTCAAGCATAAGTTTGCAACGGTATCTTAAGCATTGAGATCAGCCATAACACAAGATTTCTTTGTATTTTTTTCCCGTTTGCAACTCAATGGAAACACATGCTTGGTATGTTTTATGGTCGTTGTGTTTAATGTAGTCTTATTTTATAATATTTTTTCCTTTTGATTTGTGTTAACATTTTTTATAATACATTAACTTAAGGCTTGTTTTCTTGACGCAACAATTTTTTTTTTTGATTATCGATAGTTCCATTCAGTTCATAATATTCCAATATAAGACAGCGATTCATTAAGCTGTTATTTTTCTTTCTGAACCAAGATTTTTTTTCAACTAATTATAAATATATATAATTAGTAACTCTGATTCATAATATATATATATATATATATATATATATATATATATATATATATATATATATATTTTAGTTGTTTTTTAATATCATTCTCATTAATAACTACGGTTGTTTTCAATTTTTTTTAAACGATAAATATTAATCTTGACTAATTTTCTCCTTTATCTCTTGATTTCTACAATATTAGTAATAGTTTGTTAATCCTTCTTTATTAAAATATTTTATAAGAAGTGCCTAGCCTTCACACAATTGTTTGTTGAACTTTTATAAAAACTAATTTTTCTAAGGTCTATTTTGAATGCATCATCAAAATTAAGTTTGTTTATCCCATACAATGTTTATCTTTTGTATCCTTCACACTTGTAATTCATCCTTAGATTTAACTCTAGTTTTTGTAGTTCACTAAATTTACCAGGGTCTCCTTTGAATGCACCATCAAAATTAAGTTTGTTTATCTCAAATTTTGGAGGCAGTGTTTATCCTTTTAAGTTTGTTTATCTCAAATTTTGGAGGGAGTGTTTATCCTTTGTATCCTTCACACTTATAGTTCTTTATTTTTTGTAGTTCACCATCATGAGTATCTTTGGATCGTATAACCCAAATGAAACACACTTTCACAAATATCAACATACAATAAGGGCGGATGGATCTTCCATAGAATGCTTAAACCTTTAGCTTTGAAATAAACTCTTTTAATGTTGAAGAAGCAACCCATTACTATCTCCATAGGGTGGAAGGAAGAAAAGGTATAATGAAGGTAATAGTATCTCCATAACGTGGAAGCAAAGGTCTAATAAAGGTGATATCCAATGTGCAAGGATTTTATTTTGGATTCTTCGAGCTTTAGAGTGGGTTTAAGTCGTCATACACTTTTGGAATTTTGATTGCTATAAAGCATTATATCCCAACTTGCTAGAGCATTCATCATTTTTTGATAGATCCCAAATCAACTTATTCTTTTTATGGGAAAATGTGTAAATATAATTTTTTTGGCGTCACTACTTGTTTGAGGTCTCCTTCCTTAACCAAATTATTGACCTCAACCAAATTATTAATAGAAAAATCCAATATTTGGAATCATTACTCACATCAATAAACCTCTTCACTTTTTAAAGATTCAATTACGCATTGGACTGAAAACATTTAGAATTACTCTTGTTGATTGACCATCTAATATGTTTTTGTGTAATTGCAAACCCCCTTGATGTTATCTTTCTAAACAATTTCATTACATCTATAAAACCTATTTATTTTTAAGCAATATTTTTACCCAATTCTTTATTTGATTTTTAGATAATCTCCATCTAAATTTTACCTCTAATGCCAAACTTATAACTATGAAATTTTGTAAGGTTGCCCCCTCTAAAATTTTTTCATTTGCAAATCTTATTAAATAGGAAACCTAAATTCTTTTCCACAACCTTTTCAAATTCTTCAAATTTTTTGTTGGTAATCTTGAAAGTGACACCATATATATGTAGGTATAGATTGCAATGAAACCTTTAAGAGTTGAAATTTTCTAGGCATGCTTAAGAACTTGTATTTTCAACTTGTCAAACAAGATTCCTTTCCTATTCAAAAGTGGATCCCAAAGCTTGTTTATTTTATTATACAAGGGAATTCCCCCAAATATGTTGATGGCATAGTTTTATTAAATTCAATTGTTATGCTTGTTGGTAATCTTTAAAAGTGACACCATATATGTAGACATAGGTTACAATATAGCCTTTAAGAGTTGAAGTTTTCTAGGCATGGTTAAGAACTTGTATTTTCACTTGTCAAACAAGATTCCTTTCCTATTCAAAATTGGATTCCAAAGCTAGTTTGTTTTATTATACAAGGGAATCCCCTAAGATATGTTGATGGCATAATTTTCAACTTTAAACCTTAAAATGTTTATAATAATCCATTTTAAATTAAGGGCAATGTTGATAAAAAAGATCCTAAGATATTTTTATTTGTGTAGAAACTTCTCATAATATTAGTTTAAATTCCATGACCTTACTAATTGAAGGATAACCTAAAGGAAAGTGTCATTAACAAATTGGAGATGAGATGCAAAGGCGCCCTTTAGATTTACCTTTGTGGAAGCTCTTTTCAAAATCTTTGATTTTATCTTTAATTTTACCTTTGAAAAAGCTCTTACCAAAGCCTTAATAAGAATAATGAAGAGATATGGATTTGGTATTGGAAATCTTAATTTATCTCTTTAGATATTTCATCTTTTGAAAAAAATGGGTATACATGACCCCCTCAAACTTTGCTTCATCCCACCATAGCATAACCATTTAAAAGAAATAAGGGCCTTGGAGCCACATAGCCAAAAAAAAAATGGCTTTGGAGGACTATTATTGAGTAGATCATATCTCAAATGTATTGGTTTGTGATTTGATCTATTTCACAACAAAATATTTGAAGAGATTGTATACTTTGTTTGTAGCCAACTAGTGGATATAAAAAACTTGTCCAACCTATATATTCTAATTTTTTTTTTTGATAAGTAACATTTTATATACAAGGGGGTTTTTTAAAGGGTCCCAAAACCTTATTACAGTAAAGGCAGTAGACAACAACAAGCCAAAAACCCTGTTACTCTAGACCAGGGGTGGACATTACTATGAAAAACGGGATCCGGGATCCTACAGACACCACGCAAACCTCCTGTCCCGGGGATAGGGCAAATCCAACCAAAACAAAACCCAGGGGGCGAGACAGGACAAAACCCCAAACGCCAGGAATGGGAAGACAAAGCACCTGCAAAAATGTTGCATAGAATGGGCTCCTCGTTAGCAGAACACTACCACCACCATCGTCTAGGGGAGGGGAGTCCCCCTGGGCTAGGAATGAGACGAGTAGTTGTCCCCATCAGACCCATCCCTGAGTCTGCGTCGTATTTCCTTGAAGATACGCACCGAGGTTGACGCTGCATTGGTGGCCGACGTAAGGGAATTGATCGCCATGTCTAGAAGGATACGAAGGGGGAAGGTCCCCAGATCGTCTTCAAAGTCCGAAATTACCTCCGTGGTGGGTTTCGTCTTTGGCTTCTTAAGGCGACTGGACGATCTGTTCCTACTAGGGGCACTAGGGCCACCAGGGGCCGGGACACCTGGGGCAGGGGAGCCGTCGGGAGCTGGACCACTAGGGGCGTTGCTACCGTCAGGGGCCCGAGCCGACGCCTGCCTCTTCGGGGTGGGCCTGTGCTTCTTGGGAGGGGGAGAGATGTCAGCATCGCTGGGGCTGTCCTCCTTGGATTTAGGCTCAAAATTGGAAGCGATCGGGGATGTGGTGGGGGGATTGGAGGAGAGGAGAGAGATGCACTAGGCATGGGGCTGGTTGGCGAGGGCGTGGCGGTAGAGAACAACCATGAGTCCTTGGTGAGAGGGACGAGTGTGAGCTTTCTGGGCTTTCTCGATCGAGATGGTCAAGGAGTAAAACAAGTAGCAGGGGTACACTAGGGGATAGCTCCACGCAGGTAATTGACAAAATTAAGGTGGAAGCTACAGAGCTTCTGATCGGGATTGTCACAGGTCACAAACTGTATGATGGGCATGAGGGCCTTGTCATAGGGTTTAGGCATGTGTTTCCTGTACATGGCAGTCTTGTCCCAGGTGTGTTCCAAGAAATAAGTGAGCTCCTCCTCCCAATTATGTTTGTCACGACGAATGTATTTCCCTTTCTCTTTGTGGTGGAGCCCGGTGACATCGAACATGAACTCCTTGGTCACTTTGAAGTGAACCCCTTTCACGACCACCTCACCACTATCCCAGGTGTCGAGGAACATCTGCGTAATATCTTCATCCGGACCTATGAACTTGTGGAGGAACGAGGTGAGGGACCTAGCGTCCATGAATACTCTAGCCGAATCGATGAGAACGGGAGACGAGGGCTCAATGTAGGGGAGTTTGCCAGAAGACATGGTGGGGGAAAATTCCAACGACGAAGGGACGAGGCAGAGGAAGCCAGGGACCACCAAGGAGTGCTCTAGCAGGAGACGAACAATGGAAAAGGGAGCAGAGAGGGAGTGGTCTAGTGCGCTCGGGGGGAAGAAATAGGTGGAAGGGGAGCTGAAAGAACTCTGAAGAGCCACATGCATTGGGACTCAGCAACAGAGGGTACTGGCGGCACACGCGAAGGGTGGCGAAGACGGAGTAAAGGGTGATGGGTCGGGCGAAGAAGAGGAGGCATGGCCGGATTGGGCCAGGTGGGCTGTATGCACGAGGCACCCGATTTGACAAGAAAAGCCACATAAAGGAAATGGGCGACGATATTGGAGTACTTGGGTGGCGGTTGGTCAGACTGAGCAGCGTTGGGAAGGCCAGAGCATAGGCGGTGGGGTCTGACGGGTTCTGACATGGCGCTGATGTGGCTGCTCCAAAAAGGGCCAGCTGAAGCGATGATCTCGAGAATCCTCGGGCACAAGTCAACACCCATCAAAAAACTAGAAGGGTCCTTGTGGCTCCAGGTCGGTGTGGTTATGCGATGGAGCAATTTAGACGTTAGTGCCAACATCATGGATCGTGAGGCAATCTTGGGACGCGGTGTCTCGAAGGGCATCGAGAAAGTTATCACGCCAGATATGAAGGTCTGCTGACATCACCGTTGAGTTGGCCATGAGATTCGTGAGCTTATTACCTTCTCGGTAGACGTGGCAGATGGACGCTTAAAGAAACTCCTCGATGATGGCACGAGCTTCTTGGAAAATGTTGGAAATACGCCATGACAACTCTCCTTGCTTGGTCATAGCATTAATGATGTTGAGGGAGTCACCCTCGATGATCACCCTTCTTGGGGAATCCTGGAGAACTCTAATCCCACGGAGGAGGGTCGAACCTTTCGCAAAGTTGTTGGTTTGGAAGCCCAGGGGCTTTGCAAAAGCAAGAATCAAGTGACTAGAGTGATCCCGGATGACCCCGCCCGCGCCTGAGGGGCCGGGATTCCCCTTAGACGCCCCATTGAAGTTCAATTTAAGCCACCCAGGGGGGACAACCATCTAGCTAAGACTCTAGGAGGGGGGAGGGGGGCGGGGGGGAGCACCTACACTCCGAGGGAGCTGAGGAGGGTTAGATCGCTAGCTCACAGTGTAGGGGGAGACAGGGGGAGGGTGCGGGAATTCTCAGATGCAAAGGTGAGCGCTTTGGTTGCCACCGCCCGGGGGTCTCGGGGCGGGGAAGAAAAGGCTTTGCTATTGCGCTCAAGCCAGAGCTGCTAGAGAAGATGGGGGAGGTAGTAGGCCCAAAGGGAGTGGAGGGTGGGGTGGGAAAAGGGATTGGGCCATTGGATAAGGAGGTCCGGGATGGATCCGGGAGGAGCCCACTAGATGGAGAACTAGGCGAGGAGATGGCCAAGGGCCTCGAAGGAGAAAGGGCACCTGAAAAAAAGGTGAGAAATCGATTCCCAATATTTGTAGCACAGGTAGCATCTATTTGGAATAAGGAAGCCTCTCTTCGCCAGGTTGTTGATGGTGAGAATATTGTATTGGGTGGCAGTCTAGATGAAGAAGCTGATCCTGGGGATCAGGTTTTTGAGCCACACCTACTTGACCGAGAAATGGCCTGCATGAGGATCCCTTAGGAGGGCATAGGTAAATTTGACCGTGAAGGAGCCACTACTGGTACCTTTCCAGACACACGTGTCCTCTCTTTCCCGAGGGAATGATAGTTGTGCAAAGCAATTTCGAGAGGCTGCCAGGTTGGCGAGGGAACCGGGGGGCTTCGATGGGCCCCCAACCTGCTCTACCTTGTCCCTTGATGATGTAATCTATCACCTTGGGCCCCGAGGAGGGTCCAAGTGATGTCTCAGGTCCAGGTTATCAGGATCTGAGCTCAGGGCCTCATCCCGGAGCCATCTGTCGTTCCAAAATTCAATGTTGGTCCCATCGTCGAGGATCCACTTGGTCCCTTTTCGGATGAGATCCTTGGTGAGGATCAGGGATTTCCATAAGGTAGATCCATCCCGGGTCCGGTGGTGACTGAGGAAAGGGTGGTGTTGGAGATATTTCCTTTTAACGATGGTCACCCATTCAGTCGGGAAGTTGGAGAAAAATTTGTAGGCGTGCTTGGCCAAAAGGGCCTTATTTATCAGGGATACCCGACGAAGGCCAATTCCACCATAGGCTCTGGGGCGGCACACCAGGGGCCAAATGACCAGTGGGATTCTTCTCTTATATTCATTACCGGACCATAGGAAGCGTTTTTGTATCTGCTCGATGCGAGCACAGATCGATGTCGGGATTATGAAGACGAACATGAAGTACACCGGGATGCTTTGGAGGCATGCGAAAGTAAGAGTGGCTCTGCCTGCCTGGGAGAGGAGGTGACCTTTCCAAGAGGCTATATTTTCCAAATTCTCTCGTCTAGGGAGCTCCATAGGGCCTTGGAGGGGAAACCCACAAATAGGGGGAGCCCTAGGTAGGTGGTGGGGAGGGTGTCGGGGGAGCATCCCAGAATCTGGGCTATCGACGCCTACCTCATCGAGGGAGTGTGGATGAAAAATATTTTGCTCTTTCGGAGGTTGATTTTCTACCCTGTTGCTTCCTTGTAAAGATGAAGGATCTAATCGATGACTTTGGCTTGAGCTATCGAAGTGGAGGTGGTCAGGATGGTGTCATCCACAAACTGGTGGTGGGAAACCGGGGCCAAGCCTGAAGTAGGTTTAATGCCAAAGATGAGTCCGATTACGGTTGTGCTCGAAATGGTGCATCCCAAGGCCTCTTCCAGGATGATGAAGAGGATAGGGTATAGGAGGTCACCCTACCGGAGCCCTCTGGCACTGGGAAAAAACTCGATCGGGGATCCATTGACAAAGACGAAGAACCATGGGGATGACACGCATCGGTGGATGAGACCAACCTAGGAGGGATGAAAGCCGAACTTGAGAAGGACCTCGAAAAGGAACTTCCAACTGACTCGATCAAAGGCTTTGTTCATGTCCAACTTGAGGAGGAAGGTTGGTTTTTTGGCCAGGGTGGTAGAGTGGAGGACCTAATGAATTAGGACTATCCCATCTATGATCACTCTCCCTTTGACAGAGCTTCCCTGGGAGGGGAAAATGATAAGATGGGGGATGCATTTGAGCCTGTTAGCTAGGGATTTGGTGAGGACCTTTTAGAGGACATTGCAGAGGTTGATGGTGCGGAAGTCAGAAAGAGATTTTGCTGCTGGGGACTTGGGGATCAGAGTGATACAATTGGAGTTGATACCTCTAGGGATGGATTTGGCGCTCTTAAGGTTACGAACGATAGCACACACCTCTTGGCCGACAAGGTCCCAAAAGGTTTGGAAGAAGCAGGGGGGAAGCCATCGGGACCTAGGACCACGTCAGCCTTCATAGAGAAGAGGGTCGTTCTGATCTCCTTGTCAGTGAGAGGGCTGAGGAGCGCCTCGTTGGCCTAGGGGGAGATGGAAGGGGGAATGTGGTCAAGGAGGGCCGCGACAAATTGGGGGGCGGGGTGGGGCTCAGTGCCAAGGAGCTCCTGATAGAAACTAGTTGCCTCCAGCCTGATTTCTTCCTCATCCCTTGTTGACCTACCGTCGCTGCAAATGAGCTCAGTGATGCAATTGGTGCTCCAGTTTTTGAGGGTGGATGTGTGAAATAATTTGGTGTTGGCGTCTCCCTCTTTGAGTCAGAGGGCTCTCAAATTTTACCTCCAAAAGATCTCTTCTCTGGCTAAAACATTGTGGTATTCAGCTAGGAGCCTTTGTTCCTCTTCCCTCCAAATAGGATCAGTCGTTTCCTCCTGGACGTTGGCCTACAGGTCTTCTAACTTTTTCTTCAAGATTTCCTTGCTCTCGAAAATGTTTCCGAATACCTCTTTGTTCTAGTCCTTAAGGTTGTCCTTTAGTGTCCTTAACTTCTGGTGGAGTAGGGAGGCAAGGAATCTCGAGGTAGGAAGGCTCCACCATCTGCCCACTTGTTCCTTAAAGTTGGGGTGGTGGAACCATATGGACTCGAACTGAAAAGGATGTTTGTAGGGGGGGCGCCTACAAGCTTCAAAGAGAAGGGGGTTGTGATCCGACGCTATGCAAGGGAGGGTCAGAAGGGTGGCATTTACAAATAGGGGAATGACCTCCCTGAAAAGGAAGACCCTATCGAGTTTGATCTGGACGAGGTTGGCCCCTGCTCGTCTATTGCTCCAAGTGAACTTGGCGCCTTTCAGGAAGACGTCCATGAGCTCGTTGTCCTCAGTGAATTCATCGAAATCCTTCATGCTTCTAGAGATCAGGACTGATTCTCCGTGTTTGTCTGAGGGGAAGAGGGGGTTGTTGAAGTGGCCCGCCAAGATCCAGGGGAGGGGGCGAAAGCTTCTCTCATGAGGCTGACCTTGTTCCATAGAGAGGCCCTATCAACCAGACTGTTAGGTGCATAGATATTGGAGAGGATCCAAGTTTTCCTAGACTCTAGACTATGGAACATGACGTTGATGATTTTTGGGGAGGACAATATCAATCTACCTTCGACCATGCTTGGATCCCACATGCACATCAGCCCCCCAGGGGAGCTGAGGGTCGGGGTGGAGAGGGATTCGTCATTGTTCCAGATTGCTTTGGCGATCTTGGGGGATGAAGTTTTGTCCAACTTAGTTTCTTGAAGTAGTAGAATCGAGGGTTTGTGATCCCTGCGCAACTGGGCTATGGCACAACTTGTGGGGGCTCCATTGAGCCCTCTCGCATTCCAGGTGATGATATTAATTTGACACCCTTGGGGGGTCGCTTGCCTCCCTTCCCCTGGTGGGCGGGAAGTTTGGGTTTGAGGGTTTCTTCTGGTGGGAAGTTGAGGGCATCACCTAGGAGGGTTGACTGGAGGCTACTGGCGATCTCATCCTCTGCTTGCTTGTTCCACTGTTCGCCGAGCATGGGCCGACCTCTCTTCTTCTTGCTTCCAAAATTTATTGTAATTTTTTTGTTGCGGGTCCGTTTGGGGCTAAAACCCTCAGGGGCAGACTGGGAGAAGGTTGGGATGCCATCATCATCTCCCTCCGATGCCTCAAAACCAACCTAAGAGGAGGCCTGGGTAGGGAGGGGTAGGGTCAGGGGGGTTAGGGGGTCACCAGGAGGTGGGAGGTCAACGAAGGGGGGGGCATGGGGAGCACTAGGAGGCCTTCCAGTCTAGAGGCCGAGGCTGGGGAAACCTCATCACGGGGATGGGATGGGAGGGGATCGACCGGGGAGGTCATTTGGGATAGAGGAGGATTGGGAGGGCCTGTAGGCTTTTGGGGGAAAGGCTCAAGACCTCGCAGAGACATAAAAGGTACTTATGGGATGGGGTCAAGGGTGGTGCATACCTGGTGTTGATCATCCATCGAGATGGGGTTCGCATTCTATTTTCCTTTATTTGCTGGATGGCCGTGCCACTCTTGGGATGAGAAGCCATGGGGGGGTCACTCTCCTCGGAAGGGCCCGCGAGAAGGGCCCCTTTCGTAATACGGTGCCTTCAAGGGAGTATCCTTGATGGCAGGAGCTTCTGGCTTCTTGGACAGGGGGCATTGATTGGGGAGGTGACCTTGGGAGTTGCAGAGGGTACAAAACATTGGCTTGTTTTTGTAAACAAGGGTTTGGCACCAAAAATAGGGCCCTGATGAGATGGTGACCGAGGAGGGGAGCTTTGTCTCCAGGTTAGCAACAACGCATATCCTGGCATGGACCATGCGGGATCCTGCCTTGGTGGCTGAATCAAAAGCAACGAGTTTGCCTATGGCCTGAGCAATGAGTCTGATCACCCTCTCCTACCAAATATGGAAGGGGAGGTCGAGGAGTCTAACCCAGATTGGGGCAACATTTATGATCTAGGTGTTGGGGTTAAATTCGGTGGCCCAACACTGGAGGAAGAGGCTTCTGCGACCCAGGAACCAGGGCCCGCACGTGAGAATCTTACTAGTGTCCTCTTTATTGTTGAGCTTTATGAGGAAGAAGCCCTTTGAAAAGGCAATGATCTGCATGTTGCCTGAGGTCTTCCACTTGGAGAAAGCCCACCGAGGAATGGTTTCCATGTCTGGGTGGCCCCCGATGAATTTCCCTACTAGGGAGAAGGAGGAAGCTGAGACAAAGGATGAAAACACGTCATCCTTGATGGAGATGTGCGTCCCTGCTAAGGAGAGCCCCGAGGATGGGGCTCGGGGGCGGCTGGATTCTCCCGCAAGGATCTGCACATACGAGGGTTTACTGGACCTCTCGATGGCAGATTCCCCAACACCCTTGTCGGGGGGCTCCTTGTGGGAGGGGCCCCCGAGGGCGCCATTGGCCCCATCGAATCCTGGGCCTATAGGAGGATGGGTCCCAGTGCCACGCCCCCTGGCCCGTGTTCATCCCTGGATCAACCCCTGCTCCATATCCCACTCTAGCGCTCCCTGCTGAACTAGATCCCGTTGCAAACCCTGCTGAAATCCCTGCCGCTCCTGCTCCTGATCCTGCCATCTATCTCTCTCAACTTCCCTATTCTAAAGAATTTCATTTCATCTATAAAACCTATATATTTTTGATGTAATATTTTTACCCAAATCTTTTTTTATCTTTGGATAATCTCCATCTACATTTTGCCTCTAATGCCAAACTTATAACTATGTAATTTTGCAAGGTTGCCCCTCTAATATTCTTTCCTTTACAAATCTTATCAAATAGGAAACCTAAATTCCTCTTCACAACCTTTTCAAATCCTTTTGAATTTTATAAAATTCAAATGTTATGCTTGTTGGTAATCTTGAATGTGACATCATATATGTAGGCATAGATTTCAATGTAGCCTTTAAGAGTTGAAGTTTTCTAGGCATGGTTAAGAACTTGTATTTCCAACTAGTCAAACAAGATTTCTTTTCTATTCAAAATTGGATCCCAAAGCTAGTTTGTTTTATTATACAAGGGAATCCCCCTAGATATGTTGATGGAATAATTTACTAAATTCAAATGTTATGCTTGTTGGTAATCTTGAAAGTGACATCATATATGTAGGCATATATTGTAATGTATCCTTTAAGAGTTGAAGTTTTCTAGGCATGGTTAAGAACTTGTATTTCTAACTAGTCAGACAATTCCTTTTCTACTCAAAATTGGATTCCAAAGCTTGTTTATTTTATTATACAAGGGAACCCCCTAGATATGTTGATGGCATAATTTTATTATATTCAAATGTTATGTTTGTTGGTAATATTGAAAGTGACATCATATATGTAGGCATATATTGCAATGTAGTCTTTAAGAGTTGAAGTTTTCTAGGTATGGTTAAGAACTTGTATTTCCAACTAGTCAAACAAGATTTCTTTCCTATTCAAAATTGCATCCCAAAGCTTGTTTATTTTATCATACGAGGGAATTTTCCTGGATATGTTGATGGCATACCTTTTTTTTTTGAGAAAAAAGATAAAAATTTTATTGAAAAAACTCAAATTATACATTTATTGTTGATAACCTCCCTTTCTTGGCAAGGCTCAAAATGCGGCACAACTCAATTTCTTTGACTGACCAAATTTTAGAAAATTTAGTCCCTGCTGGATTACCCCTAAAGGTGTTCAATCTACCCTTTCCTTTTAAATCCATAGACTTCATCATGAGTCTATAAAGCCCTCTTTCTATTCTTATCCTTCCTTTCTTAGTTCCCATATTGCAATTGTTTTTGGAGTTGTGTCCATATATCTGCTTCATCCTCTACCATATGAGAGTCCTCTTGGATTTTAGCCTGCATTGTCTCTAAAATTTTCCTAATTAGAGTGCCCCAGATTCTTTCCTCTGGTCTAAATTCCTTGTTGAAAATCCTGTTATTACGTTCCAACCAAAGTTGCCAGTAGATGAAACCCAAACCCAAATCCCAAGCTATCTTCAAGGTATTTGATTTGAATCTATTGGTCTTCCAATAGTCCCAAAATTTGTTCTCAATGAGAATGGATTTTTTTGATTGACAAAATATTGTATGACAAACTCTAGACTGTTTGGGCATAGGGACAAAAAAGAGAGGTAGTTCATTGTTTCCTCCTCTCGGTGATAAATTACACACCAATTGGGTCTAATAAATCCACATCTCCTCATGTTATCCCGAGTCATAACACTGTTATATGCAACCAACCACATAAAGCAATTTATCTTTGGTCATACTTTGGTTTGCCATAATTACAACCAAGGGGGCTTTGGACCAATTTGAGTGCTTTGGATAATATTTTTATAACCTTCTTTGAAAATATAAATTCCTAATTGGGTATGTCCCCAACCAAGTTGATCAGGTCCATTGCTCCTTGGCCACTTTCCTCTATCCAAGATTTCTTTCATCTCTATTTTCTCCTTAGCCCATTCTTCCCTCAAATCCTTTGGGACTTGCCACTAACTAATATTGTCCTGCAGTTGATCTGGCATTTTAAAATAGTGGCTTATGAGATTCCACCTTTTTCTCTGAAATTTTTCCTTGAGTCCTATTAAGTGGGGATACTGATCAATTATGGGGAGGAAATATTCCCAAGAATATTCCCACAATCTAGTAGTTTTGCCATCTCCCACTTTCCAGTATAACCCTTCTTTGATAAGTGATTCTCCTTTATTTAGAGATTTCCAAATCTCTGATCCCTCTCCTGATACTGGAAGACGAGGAAGATATTTTGTATTTTGTGAGGGATAGTATTTAACTTTCAATACTTTACTCCAAAGTTGGTCAGGATGAGTTAGTCATCTCCAATACAACTTGGATGTTAGAGCTTGGGTGTTTGTCATTGTTGCTCTAATTCCCAAACCTTCAACTTCCTTATTCTTGCAAACCTTGTCCCAAATGACTAGTGCCCTTGTGTGGTTACCCTGCACTCCAGACCAAAGAAAGTGTCTCATCATCTTGTCCAAATATTTTAGGATGCTCTTTGGGTCTGCAAAAATGGAGAATTTATACACTGGAATTGCTTGTAAAACCGATTTAAGCAATGTTACTCTTCCTCCAAAACTTAACCACCTATAGATCCAATGCAAAATTTGGGATTCTATTTCTTATTGATTTTCAATATTTATTTTTGAGGCCCTTATCTGTTAAGGGGATACCCAAATATTTTAAGGGTAGTGATGCCTCTGAGAATCTGAGGATGTGGATAATCCATTCTCTTAATTTTTTTATCACATTAAAAAAACCACTATTGATTTTTCTTCATTTAGTAGTTGTCCAGTAGCTGCTATGTAGCACTCCAACATTTTTTTGATATTGGTTGCTTCTCTTATTGTTGCTTCCCCCCACATTCCTATGTCATCCACAAATTAGAGGTGAGTAATATTTATGTTCCTGCTTATCCTTACCCCTGAAATAGTATTCTATGCTTTCCTCTTCTGTATGAGTCTTACCAAGCCCTCCGTAAAAATGATGAACAAAAATGGTGAAAGTGGATCCCCTTGCTGGATTCCTCTGGAAGCTTTGAATAGTTGGGATGAATTACCATTTATGAGAACTGAGAAAGAAACTGTAGAGATGCATTCCATAATCTATTTTATCCATTCTTTTCTAAAACCAAATTTCTACAGTATTTGGGCTAAAAATTCCCAACTTACTCTGTCATATGCCTTCGATAAATCTAGCTTAAGGAACATACATTTTTTTTTTTCTTTTGGCAAAGCTCATAAATAGTTTCTTGTGCTATCACAACTCCATCCAGAATTTGTCTACCTTGCACAAATCCCCCTTGTTATAGAGAGATTAACCCTTGTAAGATTTGTTTCAACCTATTTGCCATCCAAAAGTCTTCTTGATGGGTTTCTCTCAACTATTGTACTACCTTGCATTGGATTTTTTGAGCTCGTACCTCTATCATGCCATAAAAATTAATTATCATCTAAACCAGCCTAGAGTCCCTCTCCCTAAGTCTGGTCATGAGGATTCCTTTGGCTGAATCTGAGTCCATTAATTGGAAGCAATTTTTATTCCATAAAGTGGTTATTTCTCCTAAAAATCATTGAGAAGCTTGGGCCATAAAATTTGCCTGCTTCCAACATTTCTTGGAAATATTTTCCATAGCTTCTAAGGATGTTCTAGTTTCCTATAGTAAAACTATATTTGAGTTGTTTTTTAAAATCATTTTCTTTACAACCAATTGTCTAGGGTGGTTTAGATCCCTCACATTCCATGTGTTTATAATCATTGAGGGTCTGTATTGTAGAAGTTGGCAATGAACTTCACCAATCCAAATTTTCTCATTTGTTCTCCTTGTTGCCGTATTTTTGTCCTTATTTGTTTTTCTTACCACCCTTTGTGAACTTGCATTCTTTGGTTACTTTTCTATCTGGTTGATTCCTAGTATTGGCTTCTCTCTGTTTTCTTTACCACTTCCATTATGATGTCTTTTTATGGATATTGATCTTGTACATGCACTATCATTACCCCTACCATATTATTTTATTGAAACATAGATATATCTAGTGTTTGTTGTTGCTCTTCTCAAGTCCCTAACAAGTTAATTTTTTGGGGCCTAGATGTCTCTAATTCTTCTTGTTGTGCCACAATATTTTGATTTTATTGACTCTCCCAAATTTTAAAATTTTGATCAATTATAATTTGAGAGGGTTTATCTCTTGTGGGATGGGGGTGTACTCCTAATGGATTTGTTGTTCTCTTTCTTGTTGTTGGCCCTTGTCATTGATCGGTTCCACCTTTGAATCCTCTTGCTCTTCCATTGGATCATCTAATTTAAGGATTTCATATTTATTAGAAGATGCCCTCCAATCTGGGTGTTGGTTCATTTTTCCTGCTTTAGTTGGATTTTATCCTCTTGCTTGATAATTATTTCTTTGGACTCTTCTTGTTATTGTTTGAAACCCTTCATCACTTTCTTTCTATGGGGGAGGGTTTTCATGATTAGTTTTAGGTTGATGCATCTCTGCTCTCCCTATTTTAGGGTCATTTCTTACCAAATGCCCATACTCATGGAAAGCTCTGCACCTAAAAGAAATCAATTCATAATCCACTTGTTGTCTCCATGTATTTCTTCCCACTCGTAATTCAATTTCTATCGAGAGTGGTGTTTCCAAGTCCATCTCACACATATCCTTGCATATGTTGTTGATACCCCTCTACTAATTCTCATGATCTTCCTATATATGTACCCAAGAGGTTACCAATCATCCCAAGGATATCCTCTCTCCAAAATTTAAGTGGGAGAGCAAAGAGCTTTAGCCATATTGGGGCAGCCAATGGCTCCACACAAGGATTGAATGCAGGTTGCTAGGCTTGCATGAATAAACCTATCGATCCAATGTTGAATACCCTCCTTCAAAATCCTTATTCCTATATAATACCAATATAAAATATTCTACAAAGTACCTATTTGAAAGAAGCAAAATATCAACTTCTCCTTGGAAATCCCAATGTTTCCTTATCCAGTTGTATAAGAAATGATGGGATGGCCTCAACCCCATAAATTTACAAATCAAAGCATGGGTGGATTTGTACACGATGTCTTCTACAATTAATTATTTTGCAATCTTAAAGATAGGAACTGAGTCTGCTTGAGGAAAATATTCATTTCTTCGTGTTTGCTCTGGTTATGTATCTTTTTATTTGTTAGATTCTTGCATTTATTTTCTAGCTTGTGCCTCTATGTAGGCCTCTCTCCTACTGTTATTCTTAACTATTTATGCAAAATATCTTTGGTTGAAGGACACATCTCCCTGATTGACTTATGAATCAGTAGTAAAATTTTCCAGGGGATGCTATGTGGGTTCCATTTTTGCTTATCTTCTCCTTAAAATTTCTAGCACTATTTGATGGCCCACCAGGGTTGGAGGCCATTGAAAACCACAAAAAATCAAAAAAATCCTAACAATTCACACCAAGAGAAAAATAGACAAATAAAAAGTACCTACAATTGTTTTGAACATAGTTTGATGCAAAGAAGTCCCAACCTAAGCCTTGCATTTTGCCATCGCTTTGCCTCAAACCCTAGTTCTCCTCGGTTGCCACAATGGTTGGTTACGAAGATGGCATACCTTTTGAATTTAAACCTTAAAATGCTTATATGGAAGCTCTTGCCAAAGCCTTAGTGAGATTAATGAAAAGATAAGGATTTGATATTCAAAATATTTATTTGCCTCTTTAGATATTTCATCTTTTGAAAAAATGGATATAAATAATGTTAGGCTATAGTTTCATAATAAACACTTCATCCATATTATGTTACATCAAAATTTAGGAAGTTCCATGTTAGGAGGTTTCTAGTTTCTAGTTAGTTTTTTAGGTTATCCCATTGCTTTCACGATGTGTACGAGATTCTTTTGATATGAGATTCACATGTAAAGATTATTATATTTACCTGCATATGCATGTTGAAAGTAATATGAGAAAGATTAATAAAGCATTCAAAGTTATTTTACTCTATATCCAACATGTGGTATCAGAGCAGAAGTTCTTGAGCCATGAGTGGAGAGGGATTTTTTGAAGAAAGTTGTTTTAACTTATGTGATGAATGTTGTTGGAACGTCTCATGAGGTTGAAAGACTCAGAAGCAACAAAGGTGTGCCATCCCAAAGAGGTAATTTAACATTATTTAAAAGTTTTTTAATGCTTGGAGATGAGACAAATCCAATGTGGGATGTTTGATTGAAGGAATTTTATAATATCGTTGTATTTGAAAGTTTTTAATGCTTGGAGATGAGATGAACCTAATGCAGGACGTTTGATTGAAGGAATTTTAAATATAGTTTGAAGAGAGACTAATTCAAAATTTGTGGATTGTCTGTTTTAAAAAATATAGGTGTTTGAAGAGAGACAAATCCAAATTGTCTGTTTTTAAAAAGAAGGAAAGAAAGTAATTCATTAGGATGTTAATATAAGTGGGAAGCAATTCTAGTCCACCTTCTAAAGATTGAAGAACCATCCTGGACATCACCTGTGCAAAGGAAAAGACCGAGGAACCATCTTGGATGTCATCTGTGCAAGGGAAAGACACTCAAACATGTAATCTAGTGCATTAGGGAGCAATATGAAGGAATAAAATGTGAGACTCATACCTAAGGTATTCAAGAGCACAGTCTAGTGTACTTAGAATGAATCAGAACATTTGTAGTAGTAGCAAAATGTGAGAACCAACATTTACACTTGAGAGTGAAACCAATATTCACACGAATTGGTATTCATACCTAAGAGGGAAGTTTTTTAAATATTGTTGTTCAAGAGTGTTGTGAGCAATTGTTTGAAGAGCATTGCATTGCAAGAAATCAAAATATTGTTGTTCAAAAATTCAAAGAGCATTTGATGGGATTCTAGTTAAGTTTTCTTGTTATCCCATTACTTTAATGGTGTTTAAAGGATTCTTTCTCTATGGGACTCACATGTAAAAATTGTTATATATACCTGCATATGCATGTTGAAAGTAATATAAAAAAGAGTAATAAAGCATTCAAAGTTGTTTTACTCTGTATCCAAAAAATGATCCTATCAAACTTTGCTTCATACCACCATAACGTAACAATTTGAAAGAAATCATAAAATGACTTTAGAGGACTATTATTGAGTAGATCATATCTCAAAAGTATTGGTTTGTGATCTCACAACAAAATATCTAAAGAGATTGTATACTTTGTTTATAGCCAACTAGTGGATATAAAAAGCTTGTCCAACCTTTTTGTAACATGATATTGTCTAATCAGGTTATTGTCCCACATATCTTAAAATATTTAAGGAACATGTTGAAGGACATATAAATTGACAAAGAAAGCAAAATATTCCATCAATCTAGACCAACTAGGAGTACCACCCTCATTTTCCAAAGGGGAGAGAACTATGTTGTAGTTCCTTCAAAGAATCTAAAGATTGCAATTCATCATTGAATTCAACATGAATCAAATGAGGTCCTTCTAACATACATATAAAAGAGTGACTATAATTATATGTTTATGACTTCGATTTTCATATATTACTTTCTTATATAAAAATGATTAGCAACCCAATTATTTTTTGTTTCTAGCAATTGTCCATCCCATGTGAAATTATCCTATACCATTGCCCATGTGAAGTTATCCTATACCATTGCCTTACTTTATGAAGATCCCATAACATGCTTCTTTTAAATTCCTCACTATCTATTTTATTTTTGTGAGAAGGTAAAAGGAGATAGGTATGATGAAGAACCACTTTGTGATGTTATTTTACACTCCCTCATTTTGAGACTAGGGGCACTTTATGTTTACTTTGTGTTTAATGGATTAGTTAAAGAACACCTGCATTTTTCCTAAGATACTTATCTATCTAAGCTTAACTCTAATCTAGCCTAAGTTCTATAAAGGGTAAAGGAATCAACTTCATCTCAGATTTGGGCCCTTCAAGCTGGTTGTTAGCTCGATTATTTATGAAATCATTTATGTCTAGCCTCCATTATTTCGATATCTAAAAAACACCTATGTTTTCTTGATCTACCCCATCGATCAAGGAAGATTCTCTGACGGTATACCCCTAGGAATATCGGGTACTTTCAATTTCATGATTTTATTCTAGGGTGAGAACAATATTCTTATGCTTTCATTTCACATGTTAGGTGTAGTTGGTGCATTCGACAACTCTCTATTTAGTGCTATGCATAGTTCCTTGGTAACTTTGAGTTTAATCAGCGAAAGACACATACAAATGCAACAATCAATACCTACAACTAAAATTAACTTTTGATTTCGATGAGGAAGGAAATAATGGTTTCTTTTTGAAAGGTAAGGGTACAAGAAGATGAAACAAACAAAGCCTAAGATGTAATATGTAATTTTGACTAAATTCTAAAGCTTAAATATTAAATTGATCCCTTATATAATTAAGACTAACTAGCTCTTTCTTTCTTTTTATCTATTTGGCTAGTAAACAAAAAATAGAACCCAATTTACACAAACAACAAACATAATTTTACTCTTAAATGCTTGAATGACAAAGATTGATGATGAAATAACTTGCATTTGCCATTGTGGCAAAAGCATTTCCGGTTTGTAGAAGCTTCACCGAAGCTATTTCTACCAATGGTGCTATTGCTTAAACTACAAAAAGATAAAAGTAAAGTTAATGATAGAGGGACATATCTGAGCTAGCAGAGGATAATGGACTTCCTTGGACAACAATCAAATCCATATTTAGATGGACAAAAATGATAAAATGATAGAATGTAAGAAATAAATGTCAAGTGGTGAAAGTACCATTGGGTCATGATAACACCATTGACACTTTCATTGAAAGCTAGCGCTTTCACTCTGTGTAAACTATAGAATGATATTGCCATCGATCTGCAGTCTAGTAGTGCTTTTGCTTTAAGAGAAAATCAACAAGATTAAATGCAAAATAACTTTAGATTATGATGACTATGATGAAGGGCCCTAGCCTAGGAGTATAGAGGCCTTGTTAAAAAATATAAAAACAAATATTTAATTGCTTAAGATGAATATTGAATTACAAAATATGAAAGACTAGCCATATATAAAAGCACATGCAAGTTTAGTTATAAGTGCAATAAAATTAAGCCTAAAACTACAAGCATAAGGAAGATCTAAAACCAAATAAGGGGGAAATAACAGAACTTGAGATACAAGGTTGTTTTCCCCTTGTTGAAAACTTGTTTGCTTGCTTGTGGATGGCACTTGAATGCTTGAGATTATTGACTTGCACGCTTGATGATTGCTTGAGAGCTTGAAGATTGCTTGAGAGCTTGTAGACTTGATTGCATGCTTGAATGCTTGAATTATTTCAAGAAAAAGAGCTTAAGTGCTTGCAAGGATGACCTTCACAAGATTGTGGTAATATTTTAACATAATATTACCATACACAATGTTTGCTTCTTATGATTATAGAGGTATTTTGGTAGAATTTTGTTGTTTTCAAAAGATAATGGATGAAATTTTGGCAAAGCTTTGTTACCTAAAATTTTTAATGGATTGGGATCTCCCAAGTATTGGATTTATAGGAAGCCATGGATCCTTGGGGGAAGAAATACGATGAAAATGACAATATTGAAGAAGATAACAATTTGAAAAGAGATCAAGAAGCCATTAATGGAAGAATATGATAATAATGTTTCTAGGATTTAGGATTTCTATAGGAATCATAGATCAAAATGTTGAGGATTTGGTTCAAGAATGGTGGGTAGCTTGAGAGGATCAAAAAGTTAAATTTCTTGATTTTGGTGCATGATAGTCAAAAGTGTTGGTAGGTGAAAACGGTGTCAACACTTTCATGAGCACACTTTTAGATCATAGAGGTCAAATTTGGATGAAAAAAGATCAAACTTGGTGAAAGCATTAGAGGAGTCACGAAAGTGTCATCAACACTATCACGCATGCCTTGATGCTTTCACTTTTGGAGCAATAAATGTGTTGAGAAGCAACACACCCCCACTGAAAATAAAAATTTGAAGTTTTTTTATTTTTTAATCCAAGATTTGTTTGCATCAAGTTCTTAAATTTTGCCTACACCAAGGTGTCAAAAATGCTTGCTTGGAACATTCATTTGAATTGGATTTTTTGGAATATTTATGCATCAATGACATTATTTTAGATTAAATGTCTCAGGAAATTTAATTTTCAATGGTTTTCCTAAAGTTCAAAAAAGATTAAAATCAATTTTTAGGGTTCTTTGAATTTGGTTTTGCCATGATTTTACTTCAAATTTGCAATCACCATATCTTTTGACAGAGGAATCCATTTGAGGTGATTCAAATTCTGGATGAAAGATCTTAAGCTTCTCTTTGAAGTGATACCAAATTTTTAGGTTTTTAGATATGATTTGCTTTCAAGAAATAGTAGTTTCTAATTGTAGTCAATGAACTTCTTAACCTAAAATATGATTTGCTTTCAAGAAATAGTAGTTTCTAATTGCAGTCAATGAACTTCTTAATGCAATAAATTTTGATTCGGAATGAATTTTTGAGTTTTCTTTATAGATTTGGATACCCATTTGGCTCATTTAAATAACTAGATTCGATGAATTTTAGGTACTTTTAATTTTCATCATATTTTTACACCACATAAAATGGGCTTCTTCTAGGCAATTCAAATTTATTTTCTAGTGTTAAAAAATCATTTCCAGGTAATGAGAATCCTTCACAAGCCTTAAAAAATTCCAAATATAGAAGGGTGGAGTCATTGAAATCAATGTGTATTTTTTTGGAAATTTTACTAAGTGTTAAAAGAAGGGCAGAGAAATGGGTTGCTACCTTGATGGCATCCCAAAAGCCCATATTAGAGAAAAATGAAATTTGCTTAAGTGTGAAGGTGGGCAGAGAAATGAAAAGTTATTGGAAAGAGATTGCATCTCGAAATTCTACCTAATGAATTCGATAAATAGAAAAATTTGGCTAAACAAGAGCTTGGATGGAGAAACGAGACTCCATTGCACTTTGATAGCATCCCAAAGTTTCATCCACTCTCAATGAAGGAAAGAAACTTGGATGGCAAAATGGGATATTATTGAGAAAGGGTGAAATCCCGAATCCCCACCCACACTTTACAAAGAGAAAAGAAAATGGAAAATTACCTAAGTGTGCTTGGGCGAAAAAATGGGATATTGGCGAAGAAAGTGAAATTCTGAAGTTTTGTCCACCTTGAGGAAAATAAAAATTGTTTAAGTGAGAGCTTGGACGGAAAAATGGGTATTGGTGGAAGAAAAGTGATATTCCTAAACCTTGCCCGCTCTCATGGGCAGAAAATGGGACTCCACTAAAGAAGTAAGCACCCCAAAAGTTCGCCCACTGATAATTTTTGAATAAACAAGATTTGCTAAGTGTAAAATGAATACCAAACTTTTGGGGAAGACAAGATGAAAATTGAAACCTAAAATTCCACTAGTGGAAATAAATTCCTAATAAATAAAAAAAAAATCTTGGAAATTAAAAAGTAAAGTTCGCCAACGTTGAAGGAAATGGAAAATTTATCTATGTGTGTTTGGGTGGCAAAATGGGACATTGTTGGAGAAGTGAGAAACCTAAAACCCCGCCACTTTACAAAGTTAAGAAGCTCGGGCAAAAAAAATAGGACATTGGAAAGTAAGTATCCCAAAGTGCCACCCATGCACTTGGTCGAGAAAATGAGATATTGGCAATAAAGTGAGGAACCCAAAGCTCCACCCAGAAAGTACAACCATGCAAATTAGAAGAAAGCTCCACCCATGGAAATTAAGCCTGACAATATGAAAGTGAACTCTGCCTATGGAAACAAAGCTTGAAGAATGTGAAAATAAAGCCCCAACAATTGGAAATAATTCTAGCAAATTGGAAGATGGGCTTCGACATTAGAAAACCATTCTCGACAATCTAAAAATGAATTCTGGAAATAGAAATGATGTATAATTTTGAGAAAGCGTGGATATAAATCCTGAAAAATATTTTACTAAAAACCTTAGAAAATAATGAAATTAAAAAAATTAAAGGTTAAAAAACCTTAAAAAAATTAAATTTAATTAAATTAATATTAAGGCTAAAGTTCTAACCTTTGCCCCTTTTAAAATTTTGCAAAAAATTTTGGTGGCCGCATTTAATGACAAAAGTAACGATGAAAGTGATGATGTACTTGGAAATTCAACACGAACCAAGCAAGGGCGATCGTGCAAGGATAAAATATGCGGGAAGTCAATGATCCACTCAAATTTTGTAGATGAAGAATTAATGAGATACACCTGCAACTAGCCGAAAAGTAAATATACACTTAAACGTAGTCACCATTTTTCGGAGATAAGATCATATTATATCTTCTCCATTTATGGCAGGATACTCAGGTAGATTTTTGGAGTGGTTGGAGTTGAACAGGACTATTGAAATTTATTTTTTTATTGTGCGAAGCCCTATAGTGGGATTTTAAATTATTTTTGCTTGAATGAGAGCTGGCTATTTTTGAAAAGATCAGGGCATGTCCCGAGTCTATAAATACTTCCATTGAATATAAAGAACAAAAGCAAGAATTTATAATAGAAGGGCTTTCTATAAAATTATTTTTCTAGAAAATCTATCTATTGTCAACATAGGATATTTTGCAGTGTTGTTACTCTGAAGTGGCGTAGCTAGGTGCTTAATCCACTTCTCAAGTTTGAACAATGCTCATTTTCTTAGTCTTGTTTTCATCAGAATGTATGTGATAATAATTGTTATGAGTTTGATTTATTTCAGCATGTTGTTGATGTTATGTGGAGAGCTTAATTGAGGTTCAATCATTTTGAAACTCAGTTCTTTTCCTACTAGCTCTAGTTTTGCTCCGTGAGTTGAGCTATTGGCAAAAAACAATCTAGCAATATTGAAACTTTAGAGTGGTTAAACTATCTTGAGAGTGTTTGGTTTGTTTCATGAACTTGTTTTACCCCTTGTTAGATAATAAATTGATCTTAGAAAGCTGGACAATTTATTATTCTACTGGTTACAATTAGAAAACATAACAGTATGCCAAGTTGAAAGAACAATTAATAATTAAAATTGCAGGATTTCACCTTTCTTTTCTATCCTACCTTACCCTCTTGTTGAGTGGTAATTTTGCCCAAGTGCAAAACCACACTCACAATTAGGATTTCTTTAGAAAACCCTCTCTTGCAAAGAAGCACAAAACTTCTCCAAGGTTCCTTTTACTCTAAAAATGTGCATGTATGCTTATCAAATGAGTACATGGAATACCTTAGTGCTCCACAAAACAACTGTTAACAAGGGGCCTGTGTTGATTTTACTTTGATTTTGCCATGCTATTATTGTTCATTAATTAAAAGGGCTTGAGTTCCCTTATGTGCGTAAATAAAATGATGAATGAATGCTTAAAGTTGATCCTAACTCATTTTATTTCTGATTTATTAAAGTGATTTATCCCCGAATCCTCGTTAGCAGATACCTTTTATCTTCAATTAAAATGTTCTGTTATCAAGTGTTGTGGCAAACCACTTCATTTTATCTTTGATTTAATGTGAAATTTGGAGTTAGT
This sequence comes from Wollemia nobilis, assembly GCA_028583015.1. Taxonomy (NCBI): domain Eukaryota; kingdom Viridiplantae; phylum Streptophyta; class Pinopsida; order Araucariales; family Araucariaceae; genus Wollemia; species Wollemia nobilis. The sequence continues at coordinate 154,612 of JAQPPZ010008846.1, read as the reverse complement.
ACTTGTTGTTAGCAAATTCATTTTATCTTTAGATTAAAATATTACTATTAGCAAGTGTTGTGGAAAACCACTTCATTTTATCTTTGCATTAATGTGAGATTGGGGTTAGTAAATCCCTCCCTTGAATGCAAATTGATTTTATCTTGGATGGTTAAGCTTTGTCCGAGCAAGAAAATAAAGTGACTGAAACTAAATGTGAAATGTGAATCCTGAATGATGCTTCAATTCATTTTATCTTGCATTGAATAGATTTTATCTTGCCTTGCTTTGCTTTAAACATGAGAGAAAATAATGTAAATGACTGATCTTTGAAAGTATAATAGCCTTTGCATGCCATACAAATTACCCCCTTTTAATGAAATGGTAATTTTCATAAAGGGAGTCAATTTATTGCTTGAAAAACAAAATGCAAAGCCTGAATTTTTTTTTTTTTTTAAACTGTGAAATCATGCAAAACTGAAATAAAAATTCCTGCTAAAAATGTGAACTTCAAATAATTTTGGAATTTTGAATTTAAGTTAAAACAAAAATGTACTTGCTTTAAATGGAACATTAAAGCTTATTATTTCAACCTATGTAACTCTTTTTGGAATTTTATATTTTTTTCATTTTTTTATTTTATTTTAAAAAACTTAAAAAAAATGAAAAAGACAGGGTTAGAAAATAAAAATAAGATAACATGAAATTCTGGAATATGGACCAGAATATGGAGAAAACCAAAGAAAACTACTACAAACAAAAATAAGATAACATGAAATTCTGGAATATGGACCAGAATATGGAGAAAACCAAAGAAAAATTACTGCAAACAAAATCCAACATATGCTGTAGAAAAATGTTAGATTCCGAACACAAAACACAACCGGGTTAGACCTGCATCCACACAATCTGAAATCCAGTTATGGCAAGAGTCTAAGGAGTTAAAAAAAAACATGCAATAAAAATACTGAAATGGTGCAACCATATCCATGCATAAACACCATTAAACACAATTAGTGCATGTGAGAAAGATATTCAATAAACACAAATTTGTATTCAAAACTTCATTTTCTGCATACAATGGTGAAAAAACAGCTCCACAATAGTTTGAATAAGCTTCCAATCTCCTTCCATCGCTTCCTGTTCCAAAAAAACCAGCCCCCTTTTTCCTTTGCTTCCATGGCTTTTTAAAGCTTTCCAACCCTAAAAGAAACTCTTCATTTCATTTTCCCCCCTTTTCCTTTGGCTTAGTCACGTAACTTCTTTGTAACTTCAATATCTTCCAAATGAAACTCTTCTTCCATAATGATTTTTGCCAATAATAAATTGGTAAATATCTTCTAATTGAAACGCTTCTTCCATAATGTTTTTTGCCAATAATAAATTGGTAAGTATCTTCTAAATGAAACGCTTCTTCCATAATGCTTTTTGCCAATAATAAATTGGTAAGTATCTTCCAAATGAAACGCTTCTTCCATAACGTTTTTTTGCCATCAATGAATTAAATAATGCTTTTTTCTTTTATTTAGAAACCTGCCAACATCAATATAAAGCATTAGTTCAAAGTATCTTTAATAAAATCATAAAGTCAACATAGAAATTAATACCAAACCAATATGTAAAGAAATATTAGCGTGCCATGAGAAAAAGAAATGCTATTCTTTTGTTTTGTTTTATTTATTTTATTTTTATATATATCTATTTTTTATTCTTATTTGTTTTTTTTTTTTTTGTTTTTCTTCTATTTTTATTTTCTTTTCTTTATTTATTTAAATTTTACTTGCTTTCTCTCTTTTTTAATCTTAAATTTGATTTAATTAATTTCAAATGTTTGAATTGGTTTAATTCAAAACATTAAAACTAACCAAATCAATAAAATAACAAAAATAAGAAAGAAACTAACCAACGCACTAGGCAAATTAAAAGAAACCAAAAGGAGACACTAGTCAACACACCAACCTATCAAAATTATCCCGCAAAGAAATTAAAATTCAACAAAAATTCCAAAAATTAAAGGTGGGTCCCCAAGATTTGGGGATAGTTGTGGAGTTGCCACAACAAATGGCGACTCTGCTAGGGAATGCTCTTGAGCATTCCGGATGAATAACCCAGAATCTCTGGTTCTGAAACCCAACCAACCAAAGATTAGAAATAAAATTATTCAACAATATCCAAAGATGATGGGAATAAACAACTTCAATTGAAAACATATGAACCATTGCTTCAGCTAAGTGTGTGAAAGTGCTTTCATCTTGGAATTCCTGAAAACCATCCAAATTCCATCACTTGTTTTGTGTTAGGCTACAAAATATTACTCATGAAAGGATATGCCTTTGCATTGCTCCACAGCCAGTCAGGCATTTATAGCCCCGATGGAGATGCCCTAACTAACCCAGGTATTAGATGAATTTGCATTTGCCCTTTTTTATAAACATTGCTCCACTACCATCCAGGCGTCTATAGCCCCGGTGGAGATGTCCTAAGCCATTAGATTGATTTGGCTCTTTTTTTTTTTTTTTATAAAACTCATTTTATCGCTTTGCAAATTTCACCTGCCACCTAGGTTAGAGATCAAGTAAGGTTAAATATTGAGTATACAAAAGGTTTTCACCTTAATTTGCAAACCAAATAACTTCATCTTTCAATATTCCAAGAATGCCCTTTAATATGATGTGTTTATGTGTAGCCTTAGCAAAATGATTCATGATTTCCAAAATTCACTATCTTAGTCCCCAAAAATCTAGGAGCAATTACTGAATAATTCTATCCCAAATGATATGCAATTCATCCTTCAAGAGGCCATAAATTAGTAGCTATCCCAAAACACTACAACCAAACAAGGGAACCAACCAAAACGTAAAACTCACACTTACAAACCAAAACTTGGAAACAACCCAAAACTTACTCCAATACAAACTTGACAAGAAAACAAACACAAAACTCACCAAACCCAAGATTTGAAATGAAACTCAAGACAGAAAACCAAAACCAAAACACAAAACAAAACAATAATATACAATATGGTACAAGTTGCAAAAATTTTGGCTATCACTTCCCTGGGTCCCAAACTCGATTAGCACAATTTGAAAGACATGCAACATGAAATGCATACCAAGCTTTACAAAAATCCCAGAAAAACCAGATTAGATCAAGCCATGCAACACTTCTCATCTTACCTCTCTCACGTAACCACTTTGATTCAAGTTTATTAACATTTCCATGTTTAGCATTTGATTCCTTAAATTTGCAAATGGATACATGATTTTCAACAATCTTTTGTTTATTCAAAGAGATGCAAATTTCAAACTTAGATTCATTTTCATAAGCATGTAAGATTTCCTTCAAATGGGAGGCTATTTCTGAATATTTTAAAGCAATATCATCATCCATGTCTTTAGACCAATCATGCTCATGCAACAATTTACAATTATCTAGGATGTTTACTAAATAAGGATCATTATCATCTTGTATCCTAGCTTCAATTGTTAGTTGTTGATGAACCTGATTTAACAATTCAAGCATGTCTATTTCTCCCTCATCTAACAAAGCAATCTCATTATTGGTGTTAGAAAAAATCGATTCCAATCCTTCATTCACCTCTAGTGGCATTTCATCATAAATAACATTTGAATCCAATAAATGATTATAAAAATTTTCACCTGAAGCTTGGATATTTGGACACAAAAGGTTAGATTCTACCTTTTGCACATTTTCATTTACCATCACTTGGTGAGCCATTATGACCTTTTCTTCTTCATCATTATGGGCTTCCTCTTCATCATGTATCTCTTTATCTTCATCAATGATCTGTTTTTCAAAAACACCAAAATTAGGCACCCAATCAAAAACATGTCCATTGTTTTCAAACCATAACTCTTTTTGGTTAAGGGATGTGTCAAAAAGGCTATATTCATGACCATTTGCTTGAGACTTTTCAAATAAAGCAATATTTTCATTTGGATCATCGATAATATCAAACCCAAACCATGAGTCCTCTTGATTAACTACTTGTATTATTTTTTTTTATTAAACATTTTTTTTTTTTTTTTTGATGCATAGAAATATTTTTATTTTTTTTTTTTACCTATTAATGTTATTTTTAAAAAATATTATTATTTTTTTAAACCCACTTTTTTTTACAAGATAAAAATGAAAGGGGGAAGCCTTTATTTTCCTCTTCCTTCTTCAAAACAAAGAAATCATAAGAAGCCTTTACCATTTCTTCATTTTCTATTTTAGTAAGGTGTTTAATAGACTCATATTCAAAATGATTGAATCTTGGAACTTTCTCTATTTCAGCAAGTTGCATGCCATACTCTGATTGTACAGGGATTGCAAAATTTTCATGAGATATAACGTTTTCAATGTCCTGCATATCAAGTGAAATAGGAATTTCATTAGTAAGAAAATGAGAAACCAATGATTCCTCATACTTTTCCCAATCCTCCTTTGTAAACAATAATTCTAAGCCTTCTATTTCTAGCTTGTCATGACTTGGCTCATGTTGGATTTCTTGATCATTGTCATAATTGTCTTCTAAAAACAAGTGATGAAATTCTATCATGTCTTCAAATTCATCCATGGATTCCTTTTTAAACTCACTTTCAACTACTTTTGATAACTCAAATACCTCTATGATGGGATCAATAGTTGAATTCAGCTTTCTATAGCTATCCCAATCCTCCTTTGTAAACAAAAACTCTAAGCCACTCATCTCTTCCTCTTGGATGATCTCTAAGGTGGTTGTGACATTTGGGTATTCACTTATATCCCCTTGATTTCTTATATTAGACGTCGTTTGATTCAAGGGTATTAGATTGGATGGTTGGCATGGGTTGGAATCCATAACTCTTGGTTTTCCAAAATGGCTAAGAAATGTTTCCTTTAGTTGAGCCCAAGAAGTGATAGAACTTAAAGGTAAGTGTATATACCACTCAAATGCAACCTCATCCAAAGTGTATGAAAACAACCTACAAGGAACATCTCTATGCATAATTTGCAAGTAACTTAGAATGTCCTTGTATCTTTGAATATGTTCCTCAGCCGAGACCACCTCATGCTTAAACATGGGTAAACAATCTTCTACACCTTCAGGAATTGGATAAGGAGACATGTTTAAATGGCTATAATAATCACCTATCCAAGATGCAATTCCTACTGGAGTAAACATTGCCATTAGCGGACCTTGAAGCATATAACTTTAGTACCAATTTTGTTAGTACAATAAATGTCTTGCAAAGAAGCACAAAATAACTAACAAATATTAAAAGATATGCATCAATTAAACCATGACGTTAAATACCATTCTCCAATTTGCAAAGGTTAGTATCCCTGCAATCATCAATTTAAAAATTTCAAATTAATGAATACGATCAACAAAACCTCATTAGTCAAGATAAATACCCTCAAATAATCCTTTCAAATAATAGGAACAATATAGCATCTAAATAGCAAGAATAACCAAATCAGGCCCTCCTTCTAGCGCCAAAATGTTGAGTGGTAATTTTGCCCAAGTGCAAAACCACACTCACAATTAGGATTTCTTTAGAAAACCCTCTCTTGCAAAGAAGCACAAAACTTCTCCAAGGTTCCTTTTACTCTAAAAATGTGCATGTATGCTTATCAAATGAGTGCATGGAATACCTTAGTGCTCTACAAAACAACTGTTAACAAGGGGCCTGTGTTGATTTTACTTTGATTTTGCCATGCTATTATTGTTCATTAATTAAAAGGGCTTGAGTTCCCTTATGTGCGTAAATAAAATGATGAATGAATGCTTAAAGTTGATCCTAACTCATTTTATTTCTGATTTATTAAAGTGATTTATCCCTGAATCCCTGTTAGCAGATACCTTTTATCTTCAATTAAAATGTTCTGTTATCAGGTGTTGTGGCAAACCACTTCATTTTATCTTTGATTTAATGTGAAATTTGGAGTTAGTACTTGTTGTTAGCAAATTCATTTTATCTTTAGATTAAAATATTACTATTAGCAAGTGTTGTGGAAAACCACTTCATTTTATCTTTGCCTTAATGTGAGATTGGAGTTAGTAAATCCCTCCCTTGAATGCAAATTGATTTTATCTTGGATGGTTAAGCTTTGTCCGAGCAAGAAAATAAAGTGATTGAAACTAAATGTGAAATGTGAATCTTGAATGATGCTTCAATTCATTTTATCTTGCATTGAATAGATTTTATCTTGCCTTGCTTTGCTTTAAACATGAGAGAAAATAATGTAAATGACTGATCTTTGAAAGTATAATAGCCTTTGCATGCCATACAAATTACCCCCTTTTAATGAAATGGTAATTTTCATAAAGGGAGTCAATTTATTGCTTGAAAAACAAAATGCAAAGCCTGAAAATTCTTTTTTCTTTTAAACTGTGAAATCATGCAAAACTGAAATAAAAATTCCTACTAAAAGTGTGAACTTCAAATAATTTTGGAATTTTGAATTTAAGTTAAAACAAAAATGTACTTGCTTTAAATGGAACATTAAAGCTTATTATTTCAACCTATGTAACTCTTTTTGGAATTTTATATTTTTTTCATTTTTTTATTTTATTTTAAAAACTTAAAAAAAAATGAAAAAGACAGGGTTAGAAAATAAAAATAAGATAACATGAAATTCTGGAATATGGACCAGAATATGGAGAAAACCAAAGAAAACTACTGCAAACAAAAATAAAAATAAGATAACATGAAATTCTGGAATATGGACCAAAATATGGAGAAAACCAAAGAAAACTACTGCAAACAAAATCCAACATATGCTGCAGAAAAATGTTAGATTCCGAACACAAAACACAACCGGGTTAGACCTGCATCCACACAATCTGAAATCCAGTTATGGCAAGAGTCTAAGGAGTTAAAAAAAACATGCAATAAAAATATTGAAATGGTGCAACCATATCCATGCATAAACACCATTAAACACAATTAGTGCATGTGAGAAAGATATTCAATAAACACAAATTTGTATTCAAAACTTCATTTTCTGCATACAATGGTGAAAAAACAGCTCCACAGTAGTTTGAATAAGCTTCCAATCTCCTTCCATCGCTTCTTGTTCCAAAAAAACCAGCCCCCTTTTCCTTTGCTTCCATGGCTTTTTAAAGCTTTCCAACCCTAAAAGAAACTCTTCATTTCATTTTCCCCCCTTTTCCTTTGGCTTAGTCACGTAACTTCTTTGTAACTGCAATATCTTCCAAATGAAACGCTTCTTCCATAATGATTTTTGCCAATAATAAATTGGTAAATATCTTCTAATTGAAATGCTTCTTCCATAATGCTTTTTGCCAATAATAAATTGGTAAGTATCTTCTAAATGAAACGCTTCTTCCATAATGCTTTTTGCCAATAATAAATTGGTAAGTATCTTCCAAATGAAACGCTTCTTCCATAACACTTTTTTTGCCATCAATGAATTAAATAATGCTTTTCTTTTATTTAGAAACCTGCCAACATCAATATAAAGCATTAGTTCAAAGTATCTTTAATAAAATCATAAAGTCAACATAGAAATTAATACCAAACCAATATGTAAAGAAATATTAGCATGCCATGAGAAAAAGAAATGCTATTCTTTTGTTTTATTTTATTTATTTTATTTTTATATATATCTATTTTTTATTCTTATTTTTTTGTTTTTCTTCTATTTTTATTTTATTTTCTTTCTTTATTTAAATTTTACTTGCTTTCTCTCTTTTTTAATCTTAAATTTGATTTAATTAATTTCAAATGTTTGAATTGGTTTAATTCAAAACATTAAAACTAACCAAATCAATAAAATAACAAAAATAAGAAAGAAACTAACCAACGCACTAGGCAAATTAAAAGAAACCAAAAGGAGACACTAGTCAACACACCAACCTATCAAAATTATCCCGCAAAGAAATTAAAATTCAACAAAAATTCCAAAAATTAAAGGTGGGTCCCCAACATTTGGGGATAGTTGTGGATTTGCCACAACACCTCTCTGTTTTTATTTCTAAAGAGATCCACTTTTATGTTTCTTAAAATTTTGTATTCTTTTAATCTGCTGAATTTTAAAAGAGGTAGATCTATTTACAAATTCAAACCTGATTGACGAACCAAACAACAATGGATAGAAGTTGAACCCCCTTGTAGGTAAAACAAGCAATCACTAAAACTATTCTAGAAGTGAAAAAGAGTGAGGACGTTCAACCTGACCTTGCAGCTCACACCTTAGATATCTAGTAAGATTCTAAAGTGAGAGGGAATTTATTCCCATTCAAATGTTACTTGTGTTTTTTGTTTATTCTCCACAGGGTGTGAATGAAATATGAGCCAACATTAAATTGGTGCTATAAGAAGGGCCAATAAAACTCTTGTGTTTTTTGAGATAATAAATTAGGCTAGGTTCTTCCTTCAGAGTGAACGGGTCCCACCCAAGAGTTGGAGAGCTCCTTGTGTCTAAACTAGAAACCCCAAAGAGAAGCAATCTCAAGAGAGCTAAATATTTGTCCAATGTAGTTTTATCTCCACTAGTGGTTCCTCCAACTATGACTTAGAATCCTCGCCTATTTCTATTGGGTCACCAGAGAGCAAGGATACTTCGACTGGTTTAAGGGAGTCATGAACGAAGTTGCAGAGATTGATCACAAGGTATCCTTAATCATAATCATAAATATTTATGCTAGTATTGTATTTCCACTGCCAAATTTTAGTACTAAGGGAGTGATTATATTCTACAGGGCATTATTGAGCTGCACAAATACTGCACAAGCGTATACGAAGAAGGGGATGCACGGTCGGCCTTGATAACCGTGGTTCAAGCTCTCAATCAAGCAAAGCACGGTGTAGACATCGTTTCAGGAACAAGGGTGAGTATGCCTCAAGTTTATTTTCATCTCCTAATTTTAAAAACTATTTGGAAAAGGTTTATGATAAAATTGTTTGAAAATAATAAAATAAAAAAAAATTGGAAAGTTGCTAATGAATAACTGTGCTTCTATATTGAAAAGTTCCATAAATCATATTTGAGTCTCACACCAATTTTTTGATCATATTTTGAATAACTGTACTTCCATATTCAAAAGTCCTATAAACCATATTTGACTCTCGCAAACTTAATTAAAATATTTCATTCAGGTTCACACCCACTTTGTGAGACCAAACTGGAGAAACGTATTGAAAAAGGTGGCTGCAAATCACAGGAACGCCACAGTAGGTAAGGGCAATCAACCCTCAGATTGTTTACTCTGACGTTTCCATATTCATATCCATATATCTATAGACATTTATGTTTCAGCTAACTGTTTGCATGAATGCTTGTTGCAATATAATTGCAGGTGTTTTCTACTGTGGACCTCGGACTGTTGTTAAGGAGCTGAGAAGCTTAGTTCAACAATTCAATCACCAGTTACAGTTATGTTTAGGTATGGGTGTGCTTTGTTAGTAAGGTGTTGTAGGGGATTCAACACAATTTCTGGTAAGAAAGTTTCAAAGATGACTAGGTTCTACAATCTCAGCAGAAGGCTAGACATTGTAATAGGTTTTAGGTTAACCTACAAAACCCGATAATTAATGAAGACTTTTGTTTACCAAAAAAAACAATTCAATCACCAGCCGTCTTCAGCTACAACCTTTGAATTCCACAAAGAGAATTTCTGAGACACTCTAGTTTTGTAAAATGCAAATTGCAAAGATCCAATAACTGCACCATATATATTAACTATGTAAACTGAAACAAGAACACGTATGTACACACATACGTATGGCTGTAATTCTTTTGAGTCCGCAAGAAATAAAGTAAGAACGACACATATGAAGATTTTTTTCAGATAAAAGGCAAAAATAGTTGGCTCATTATCATTATTGCCATACACAGACTCATCGGTGATACAAACAAAATATGGATAGGTTGTCATGCAGAATACAAACCCAAAAAAGAAGAAGAAGCAATACAGACAAAATATGGATAGGTTGTCATGCAGAATAAAAAATAAATAGAGAGAATCAACATGTGATCACGGTACGTCACAGAACCTTAAGTTGTTTGAATGCCACGTTGAAATGCAAAAACCACGGCTTTATAAAATGAAATTGTCCTTATTATTATTTGCGGAAAAGTAAAAATGGAATCAATTTCAAAACATAAATTTTACACGAAAATTAATCTTTTTTACATAAATAAATCGGTTCTATTTACAAGTTTTTCTAATTAAAATTTTAGAGTTATTATTTAACTTGGTCGTAAAGGAATTGTCTCAGGCAATTCTTTTTTACTATCAAGCATGGTTAAAATCTTGGGGTTATTGTTTAATTTGGTCTCGAAGGGACCACCTGTTGATCAAGATTGGTACATCACTTGTCCCAATTTTTTTTCTACTATCAAGCATGGTTAATATCTTAGGGTTATTGTTTAACTGGGTCTTGAAGGGACCATCTATCGCTCAAGATTAGTACTATCATCATCGGGTTGGTTCACACTAAGTGGATTCAAGGTCAGGCTACCATTTGCAAACAAGCATGCCCTCAACGTTTTAACCTAGTCTACTTTTGGTAAATAAAGGAGCTTACCAATCCAAGTTTTGTGGCCTATCCCCATATACCACATGGCATTAGTCACAAGAAATTGTTATCTAAGTATTATAGAATGTGTAGAAAGGAATGAACTTTATCAACACATACGACACTCACCAACTGCTTAATAATGTTGAAAATATTTTTTCATAACTTTACACAAGCAAAAAAAATTATAAATAAGAAAAAACATATCTTCAAACTTGTGTGACTTTTATATCTTTGGGAAATCATCTTAACCTTTTTTTTTGGTCTGAATAGTATCATAAAGAAAGTTATATATTTAATTTTTATTATACTTTTATTTACTTTAATTTCAGTTTAAAAATTAAAATTATTATTGGTGATGTGATCTAGGTTTAATGTCTATGGTGAATGTGTATAAAAAATATTACTCAAAAAAAAAATTAAAATTATTATTAATTGAGATAATAAATTATGAGTTAAATTTATAAGAATTTGAAATTTTTTTGTTATTATAATTAAATTGTAAAATTAGTATAATTTTTTTTATAATTTATTTTTGTTATATTTTTAATTATTATTTTATGATGTTTTTACATGATAGTTTTTATCATAGACCAATTAAAGATTGAAACTTCATTAAAAACCTACGTAACATCCCCATCACATTTGTTAATTCCTTCAATTTATTTGGGTCAATCAAAGGAAGGACCCATTAGTAGATTGTGTTGCCACAATCTCAAGAGTTTAAAAAACTAAGTTAATATCAATTGTGTTGCCACAATCTCAAAAGTTTAAAAAACTAACTTAATATCAATTACATTCCCCATGTAAAGGTTTGCCCTACTTGTAGGGCATAGATTCTATAAAAGAGTGTTAGAAGAATGAGTTGGAAATAGAAACCAAAGCTTATTAAAATGTTACTAGCAATTGTATTTGATTATTAAGTTTAGTTTGAGGAAACATAATTAAATAGTTTTTAACAAGCAAGATAATTGGAAAAAAAATTTGTACTTAAGATGATTTATTAACATTATAATAATCTATTTTTATAATTCAAAAAATGATTTGAAATTTGTGTTTATATTTTACTCTCTTCAATCATAAAATTTCAAAGTTTTTTAATTTTCAATTTACTTTATAATTAATATTGTGATTATGCTAATTGGGTATGGTGGATAATTATACACAAGGATTTTCTCCTTAGCGACTTTAGTTGGCTAATGCAAATAATTGTACACAAATGAAAAGGTGTTTGGGCATCAATTTTATTTCTTCACCATGCTCAAACATCACAATTATGTTGTACCATAAGGCATGTTGGGTACAAATAAGAGTGTCAAATATGAAATCTACCCAAACAAATGTGATGTTACATGGCCTCCATTAGAAGCCAATAAATACATCCCATTATTATTAAATTTCTATGAAGGTTTACCTAAAATTTGGGTATTAAATAACACCTAGATGTGGATGAGGGAGTGGTTGTTATTGTGCTTATGGTAGTTCTTAATTGGATGAACATGGAAAAAAGTAGATATTGCTCAAACATAGAGAGTTCAAACTTCACAATAACATCTATGAACATGCAAATATTTGTTTGAAGGATGGAGCAATGAGATTCCTACTTGTACAAATAGGTGAAGAAATATAACTTTATCTTTTGAAAAATAAAAATGTTGTGAGTATGCTTGAAAACATAGTGGATGCAAAACATATTAGTTCATTCATGCAATCCCATAAATTAACTTTTATTCCATCTATGATACTAAGGTATCAATAGTTAATGACACTTCATGCATAGCTTGTTGAATTTTAGGTCTTATCATAGAGACAAATGATTGGATATTACAATGTTGTTTTGTCAAATGCATATCCATGATAATAACATCCATCATTTGGTACTTGATTTGAGTTTTCATCAAGTAATATAATTTCTTCCACCCATGGTAAGTTATCTTAACTATATTTTTCAAATCATAGGTGTTGCTTAATAATTTTGATTTTAGAGTTTGGTACTTTATGGATGTCCATAGATGTTCTAGTATTTTGGTGTTCATAGGATTCATCAATTTTTTTTTTACAATTTATTGAATTACTTTCACCTATTTAAAATCCTCTCCTTTTTCAAGGAATTCAATTGTTTCTTTCAATATCTTAATTTTATATTGGATCAAAGCAATGAATATTAAAATAGAATTAGATAAATAAGGAATATCATGGTCTAATGCCTAGTCAATCAAATCCTTTATTTCCTCGATAACTTCTTATGATATTTATACATTAAAATTAGAGACAAATTGATGACATATCTTGTCCAACCATTGATTAAAGGACCACTAAAAATTACCTTGTATAACACTCTTATTGAATTTATTTTAATAGGAGTCCTTTATATGGGAGTTCTTATTGCCACCCTTCTCATCATCCCTAATAACAATCTCAATAGTTTGTGGTGTCTTTGGCCTCCATACTAAGTGCTCAGTTATCCCCTTCGTACGATCCTCATCAATACAATAAAAATCCTTAGATATTTAAGTATTTTGTTGGAAATATTGAGTTGTCATTGATGTCAAAGGTGCATGATAGTCAAGGCAAAAATATTCTCCATGGTTTTGATGAATAGCAAGCAATGGATAAAATTCAAAAGCAAGGTATATCTCCAAATTATTTTTCTAAGAGAAGGATTAATAATATTTAAATGTCAAATTTAAATATTATGAAGAAGGAAAAGGTTTAAAATATTTTATTATAATTGCTTGAAAAATATTTAAAGACCACAAGAGGAGGCAAAGGTTTAAAGACAAATTTATTTCCAAGGGCCAAAGGTTTAAAGTTTATAATATTTAAATCTTTTAGATTTAATATTATAATAAAAAAAAATACTTAAAAAGAAAGAGCACCAAAATTTATTAGAAAGTCAAAAATCAAAAAAGTAAAATATGAGTGTCGACATCATTGTGAAAGGAGGCAATATGCATATAAATAATGCACTAAATATTGGTTTGGCTAAAGTGGATGAGTGTGCATTTGAAGATCATTCATTGCGGTGAGTGTGAATGACAACAAATAAGGAGGAGAAGCGTAGCCCCTTGACACCATCTACAAGGGTAGCCCAAGCGGTCATTTGACTTGTGCCAAGTCGCTGCGAGGAAGAAGGTGTGAGGTTCAAAACTCATCGATGCCATTTTTGACGTGTTTTATTGCCTTGGAGAGCGCAACAAAGAAGATAAATTAGTAGTGCTACATATTTTGTTTCAACTGGATGGCTAGCCCAGTTGGTCGTTGAGCTAGCGCTAAGGCGCTAGGGGCAGGAAGATCGCAGGGTTGAATTCGGGCAGGTTTTGTTTTGCTTGGTAGAGTGGAAAAATGCTTTTGGACAAAGGAGTGCTTCAAATATTTCATGCTACATTATGGTTACTACTGTTGAGGTAGCCTAGCTGGTTACCAAGCCTTGTCTTGGGTTCTATGTTGGTAGAGGTCACAATTTTGATTCTCCTTGCGCTCGTGGGGCTTGTTGTTTTAAGTATGGGTGCCAAAATTTTGATTTAATTTTTTTATGAAAGGATATAATTTGTTGGCCTTGTGTTGATTAAAATAAGGACAAAAATTTGTGAGAGAAGGAGATAGTCGTTGGTTAGTTGTTGATTAAACAAAGGAAAATATTTATTTTTATTTTATCTAAGAAAATGAATTATATGGTGTATTAAGGACTAGTTGAAAGTGTAATGTTTTTCATGTGAAAATTAGATACAAGGTGGTTTTGGTATTGTTTTAAAAGTGTGATTAATGCTTGTTAGAAAATGGGATATAAGGTGTATTGTGGATTATTTGAAAGTTGTAATCTTGCACATTATAAAAGGAGATATAAGGTATTATTTTTAAAGCTTTATTGTGCACATTTTTGGGAAGGTTTTTGTGGTGATTTTATATCTATGCAAGAAATAGAAAATTACTAACAAGATATTTTGAAGGATAAAAAAGGAGACTATTTTGCCAAGACAAGGTTGAGAAGCTCATCATCATCAAGGTAGACTTAGAGGTATGGTGATTTAATTCTTTCTCAAAGTTGTTTTGTTTGAAGGAAATATTTTATTGTCATGAGGTTGGAGGTATAAGGATTGATTGATTGTGCAATTACTTGAATGAAATTGAGAATATATATGCAAGGGTTTGAGATCAAGGATGTGCATTGGTTATGGTTGAAATTGTAAATAAATTGATGAAACTTATAGATCAGTTTTTAGAGCAAACTTGTGCATTGGTTTTGAGTGATATTGGAAATGAAAGTGAAAGCATTATAGATCAGTTTTGTGAAAGCAAATTTGTGCATCTTCATGATTGAATTTGTGAGTAGATGAAAATAATATACTTGTGCATTATTTATGATTGATTTTGTGAGTAGATGAGAAGGACTTGTGCATTGTGATTGGTTTTGAATTAAGGTGCAACTCAAAAATAACTATGCCAGTCATAAAGTGTTAGACTAGAGTTACCTTTAGAATGCAATAAATATGAGACATGTGAAAGTGATAGACTTAATAAATATGAAGAACATATTGAGTATTTGTTAGTGGATATCATTCTCTATATGCTCAAGAGGTTAAATGAATTCTTGGTAGAATATGTCTAAACTACTTTAGTTGAAGAAAGTACATTGAATATTAGATAAAGCACTTGATGACATCATTATGCAAGGTTTTAGAATAGATGAACATTTTTTGTATATAAGATATTAGTAGGTTTGAGCAAGATCTATGAGAATATTGATCAGGTTTTAGTGAGTAGATTTGAGCAAGCCTTGTGTGTAGGCTTGGAGTAAATTTGAGCAGATTTTGGTGAGCATATTTTAGCTAGCCTTGTGTGTATGGTTGGAGCAGATTGAGCAAATTTGAACAAGCCTTGTGTGTAGGCTTGGAGCATATTTGAGTAGGTTTTTATG
Source organism: Wollemia nobilis (assembly GCA_028583015.1). Taxonomy (NCBI): domain Eukaryota; kingdom Viridiplantae; phylum Streptophyta; class Pinopsida; order Araucariales; family Araucariaceae; genus Wollemia; species Wollemia nobilis. Next base: position 139,180 of record JAQPPZ010008846.1, on the reverse strand, counting down.
AGAAGATTTGAGCCAGCATTGTGTGTAGTCTTGGAGCATATTGAGTAGGTTTGGTGAGCATAATTGAGTAAGCCTTGTGTGTAGGCTTGGAGCATATTTGAGAAATTTTTAATGAGTAAATTTAAGCAAGCCTTATGTGTAGGCTTGAAGTAGATTGGAGAGTAGGTTTTGGAGAATATTTGAGCAAGCCTTATGTAATCTTGGAGCTGGTTTGAGCAAGCCTTGCGTAGGCTTGGATCAGGTTTGAGCAAGCCTTGTGTAAATATTTGGAGTAGATTAGAGTAGAGGGGATTGAGGTCTCCTATGAATAGAGGTCCATGAACCAGAGTAGAGGGGATTGAGGTTTCCTATGTATAGAGGTCCACGAACTAGAACAAAGGGGATTAAAGTCTCCTGTGGATATAGGTCCACGAACTTGAGCATAGGGGATTGGTGTCTCCTTTGGGTTGGTGCCCATAAACATTGTAATAAGGAATTGATTCCCAAGATATTTGTTGAGAAATTTTATAAAAAATATTTTCTCCGTGGACGTAGCCCACATTGGGTGAACAACAATATATTTTTGTCTCTTATGTATGTGATGATTTGTGCATTGTTTCATTATTACAATTAATGATATTGGATAATACTACTTTGGAAAGAAAAGATAATTTTTTGCTTATACTGTTCACCCCCCCTCTCAGTATAATTTTATGTTCTTCAATTGGTATCAACGCGGGTTCCTTCGTAAAAGCCTAAAAACTTGAAGGTAGATCTTACAGGAACACAAATGACACATTAGGAAGGATTTTCATCAAATAGGGCACCATTTTTTTATGGGACTAACTATTTTTTCTAGATCATATACACAAAGAAATTTTTGATGGTACAGGGATATGATACATGGTAATTAGTTGAGGATGGGTTCACACCATATACAACCCCTCTCATATATGTAAGTGGTAAGAAACCATATGAAATTAATGTAAAGGCAATGAATGCAATTTTAAGTGGGTTATGTGAATCAAAATTTGTGAAAGTCAAAGGATATGTGAAACTGTACTTTAGCAAAAGAAATGTGGGATAAGTTATAGAATACATATGAAGGAGATAACAAAGTTAAAATGGAAAGGCTTCAAACACGAGGAAGTTTGAATAATTGAATATGAAATATGAGAAAAATATTGCTAGGTATCTACTTCATGTTGATGAGGTGGTCAACACTATTCTTGGACTTAGAGAAAATATTGAGAAATCTACTATTGTTCAAAAAATATTAAGGTCACTCCCTATGAAATATGATGCAAAGGTTTTAGCAATAGAAGAGATGAAGGATCTAAAAAATTTAAGCATGGATGAGTTACATGGAATTCTCACAGCCTATGAGATGAGAATAAAAAAAAATCAAACATCCAAACGAGAAGCAACATTCAAATCTTCAAAGAAGGCAAAGGATAAAGAACCAGAATCAAGTGATTAATCAAGTAGTGAAGAGGAGGCTGACTTTGTGAGAATAAATAAGGGTCCAAGAAAACACAAAAATATGTATACTATGAAATGCGTTAGTTGTGGTAACATTGGTCACTATGTAGCTAATTTTCCATAAAATGGATATAGTAGTAGTGAAGAATAAAATAAATATAAGAAAAAGAAAGAGAAAATTTATCAAGAAAAGAAAAAAAGGTACGCTCAAGGCAATAATGAGAAGAAGATATTTCAAAGGCACAAGAAAAGTTTTTATGTTGAATAAGAAAGTAGTGCTTCCAGTGACAGTGATGAAAGTCTCTCTCATAGTGAGGAAGAAAAAGTTATTTTTTTGGCCATAGAAGAGAAAGAAGATGCACCTATTATTGAAGACCAAGAAGAATAGAAAGTTTTAGAATATGAAAAGGAAGTCACTATTGATATGGAAGAGGAACCTATTATTGATCTTGAAGAATTGAAAAGGGAGAACTTAAGATTGAAAAATCAAGTACAAGAGGATGATAAGACAAAGGAAAAAGTTCTACAATATCTCACTGAATTAAAAGTTAAGGAAAAAGCTTATTAAAATTTTACTAGAAATTGTATTTGATTATTAAGTATAGTTTGAGGAAACATAATTAAATAGTTTTTAACAAGCAAGATAATTGGAAAAAAATTTGTACTTAAGATGATTTATTAACATTATAATAATCTATTTTTATAATTCAAAAGACGATTTGAAATTTGTGTTTATATTTTACTCTCTTCAATCATAAAATTTCAAAGTTTTTTAATTTTCAATTTACTTTATAATTAATATTGTGATTATGCTAGGTGGGTATGGTGGATAATTATACACAAGGATTTTCTCCTTAGTGACTTTAGCTGGCTAATGCAAATAATTTTACACAAATGAAAAGGTGTTTGGGCATCAACTTTCTTTCTTCACCATGCTCAAACATTACAATTATGTTGTACCATAAGGCATGTTGGTTACAAAGAAGAGTGTCAAATATGAAATCTAACCAAACAAATGTGATGTTACATGGCATCCATTAGAATCCAATAAATACATCTCATTATTATTAACTTTCTATGAAGGTTTACCTAAAATTTGGGTATTAAAGAACACCTAGATGTGGATGAGGGAGTAGTTGTGATTGTGCTTATGGTAGTTCTTAATCGGATAAACATGGAACAAAGTAGATATTTCTCAAACATAGAGAGTTCAAACTTTACAATAACATCTATGAACATGCAAATATTTGTTTAAAGGATGGATTCATGAGATTCCTACTTGTACAAATAGGTGAAGAAATATAACTTTATCTTTTACAAAATAAAAATGTTGTGAGTATGCTTGAAAACATAGTGGATGCAAAACATATTAGTTCATTCATGCAATCCCATAAATTAACTTTTACTCCATCTATGATACTAAGGTATCAATAATTAATGACAATTTATGCATAGCTTGTTGAATTTTAGGTCTTATCATAGAGACAAATTATTGGATATTACAATGGTGTTTTGTCAAATGCATATCCATGATAATACCATCCATAATTTGGTACTTGATTTGAGTTTTCATCAAGTAATATTATTTCTTCCATCCATGGTAAGTTATCTTAACTATCTTTTTCAAATCATAGATGTTGCTTAATAATTTTGATTTTAGATTTTGGTACTTTATGGATGTCCATAGATTTTCTAATATTTTGGTGTTCATAGGATTCATCAAACTTGTTTTTTTTTACAATTTATTGAATCTCTTTCACCTATTTAAAATCCTCTTCTTTTTCAAGGAATTCAATTGTTTCTTTCAATTTATATTAGATCAAAGCAATGAATATTAAAATATAATTAGATAAATAAGAAATATTATGATCTAATGCCTAGTCAATCAAATATTTTATTTCCTCGATAACTTCTTATGGTATCTATACATTAAAATTAGAAACAAATTGATGACATATCTTGTCCAACCATTGATTAAAGGACCAATAACAATTACCTTGTATAACACTCTTATTGAATTTATTTTAATAGGAGTCCTTTCTATGGGAGTTCTTATTGCCACCCTTATCATCATCCCTAGTAACAATATCAATAGTTTGTGGTGTCTTTGACCTCCATAATAAGTACTCTATTATCCCCTTTGTACGATCCTCATCAATACAAATAAAAATCCTTATATATTTAAGTATTTTGTTGAAAATATTGAGTTGTCATTGATGTCAAAGGTGCATGATAGTCAAGGCAAAAATATTCTCCATGGTTTTGATGAATAGCAAGTAATGGACAAAATTTAAAAGCAAGGTATATCTCCAAAGTATTTTTCTAAGAGAAGGATTAATGATATTTAAATGTCAAATTTAAATATTATGAAGAAGGACAAGGTTTAAAAGGTTTTATTATAATTACTTGAAAAAGATTTAAAGACCACAAGAGGAGGCAATGATTTAAAGACAAAGATTTATTTCCAAGGGCCAAAGGTTTAAAGTTTATAATATTTAAATCTTTTAGATTTAAAATATTTTAATAAAAAAGAAGACTTAAAAAGAAAGAGCGCCAAAATTTATTAGAAAGTTAAAAAAAAAAAGTAAAATATGAGCATCGACATCATTGTGAAAGGAGACAATATGCATATAAATAATGCATTAAATATTGGTTTGGATAAAGTGGATGATCGTGCATTCGAATATCATTCGTTGCGGTGAGTGCGAACGAAAAAAAATAAGGAGGAGAAGCGTAACCCCTTGACGTCGTCCATAGGGGTAGCCAAAGCGATGGTTTGACTTGTGCCAAGTCGTTGAGAGGAAGGAGTGAGGTTCAAAACTCATCGATGCCAGTTTTGATGTGTTTTATTACCTTGGAGAGCACAACGAAGGAGATAAGTCGGTAGTGCTACATCTTTTGTTTCAACTAGGTGGCTAGCCCAATTGGTCGCTGAGCTAGCACTAAGGCGCTAAGGGTAGGAATATTGCAGGGTCGAATTCGAGCAAGTTCTATTTTGCTTGGTAGAGTGAAAAAACACTTTTGGAAAAAGGAGTGCTTCAAATATTTCATGTTGTATTATGGTTACTACCCGCTGGGGTAGCCCAGCTAGTTACCAAGCCTTGGCTTGGGTGCTACATTGGTAGAGGTCATGGTTTCGATTTGCCTTGCGCTCGAAGGGTTTGTTGTTTGAAGTATGGGTGCCAAAATTTTGATTTAATTTTTTTTATGAAAGGATATAGTTCACTGGCCTTGTGTTGATTAAAATATGGACAAAATTTTATGATCGAAGGAGATAGTCACTGGTTAGTTGTTGATTAAACAAAGGGATTTTTTTTTTTTTTTATCTAAGAAAAGGAGTTATAAGGTGTATTAAGGACTAGTTGAAAGTGTAATATTTTACATGTAAAAATAAGATACAAGGTGGTTTTGGTATTGTTTGAAAATTGTGATTATTGTATGTTATAAAAGGGGATATAAGGTGTATTGTGGATTATTTGAAAGTTGTAATCTTGCACATTATAAAAGGAGATATAAGGTATTATTTTTAAAGCTTTATTGTGCACATTTTTGGGAAGATTTTTGTGGTGATTTTCTATTTATGCAAGAAATAGAAAATTACTAACAAGATATTTTGAAGGATAAAAAAGGAGACTATTTTGCCATGACAAGGTTGAGAAGCTCATCATCATCAAGGCAGACTTAGAGGTATGGTGATTTAATTCTTCTCAAAGTTGTTTTATTTGAAGGAAATATTTTGTTGTTATGAGGTTGAAGGTATAAGGATTGATTGATTATGCAATTGCTTAAATGAAACTGGCAATATATATGCAAAGGTTTGAGATCAAGTATTTGCATTGGTTATGTTTGAAATTGGAAATAAATTGATGAAAGTTATAGATTAGTTTTGAGAGCAAACTTGTGCATTGGTTTTGAGTGATATTGGAAATGAAAGTGAAAGAGTTATAGGTCAGTTTTGTAAAAGCAAATTTATGCATCTTCATGATTGACTTTGTGAGTAGATGAAAAGAATAGACTTGTGCATTATTTATGATTGATTTTATGAGTAGATGAGAAGGACTTGTGCATTGTGATTGGTTTTGAATTAAGGCGTAACTCAACAATAACTAGGTCAGTTATCAAGTGTTAGACTAGAGCTACCTTTAGAATGTAATAAATGTGAGACATGTGAAAGTGACAGACTTAATAAATATGAAGAACATATTGAGCATTTGTTAGTGCATATCATTCTCTATATGTTCAAGAGGTTAAACAAATTCTAGGTAGAATATGTATAAACTACTTTAGTTGAAGAAAGTACATTGAATATTAGATAAAGCACTGGATGACATCATTATGCAAGGTTTTAGAATAGATGAACATTGTTTGTATACAAGATATGAGCAGGTTTGAACAGGATCTATGAGAATATTGAGTATGTTTAGTGAGAATATTTGAGCAAGCCTTGTGTGTAGGCTTGGAGTAAATTTGAGCAAGTTTTTATGAGCAGATTTGAGCCAGCCTTGTGTGTAGGGTTGGAGCAGATTGAGCAGATTTGAACAAGCCTTGTGTGTTGGCTTGGAGCATATTTGAGTAGGTTTTGATGAGCATATTTGAGCCAGCCTTGTGTGTAGGCTTGGAGCATATTGAGTAGGTTTGGTGAGCAAAATTGAGTAAGCCTTGTGTGTAGGCTTGGAGCATATTTGAAATTTTTTTAATGAGCATATTTGAGCAAGCCTTGTGTGTAGTTTTGAAGCAGATTTTAGTAGATTTGAGAGTAGATTTTGGAGAATATTTGGGCAATCCTTATGTAGGCTTGGATAATGTTTGAGCAAGCCTTGTGTAGGCTTGGAGCAGGTTTGAGCAAGCCTTGTGTAAAGGTTTGGAGTAGATTAGAGTAGAGGGGATTGAGGTCTCCTATGGATAGAGGTCCATGAACTAGAGTAGAGGGGATTGAGGTCTCCTATGGATAGAGGTCCACAAACTAGAACATAGGGGATTAAAGTCTCTTGTGGATAGAGGTCCATGAACTTGAGCATAGGGGATTGGTGTCTCCTTTGGGTTGGTGCCCATAAACATTGTAACAGGGAATTGATTCCCAAGATATTTGTTGAGAAATTTTATAAGAAATATTTTCTCCGTGGATATAGCCCACATTGGGTGAACCATGTTAAATTTGTGTCTCTTATGTGTGTGATAATTTATGCATTGTTTCATTATTGCAATTGATGATATTGGATAATACTACTTTGGAAAGAAAAGTAAAAAAAATTGCTTATACTGTTCACCCCCCCTCTCAGTATAAGGTTATGTTCTTCAATTGGTATCAGAGCAGGTTCCTTCGTGAAAACCTAACAACTTGAAGGTAGATCTTACACGAACACAAATGACACATTAGGAAGGATTTCCATCAAATAGGGCACCATTATTTGATGGGACTAACTATACTTTCTAGAGCATATATATGAAGAAATTTTTGATGGTACAGGGATATGATACATGGTAATCGGTTGAGGATGGGTTCACACCATCTACAAATCCTCTCATAGATGTAAGTGGTAAGAAACCATATGAAAGTAATGCCAAGGCAATGAATGCAATTTTAAGTGGGTTATGTGAATCAAAATTTGTGAAAGTCATGCACTGTACTTTAGCAAAATAAATGTGGGATAAGTTATAGAATACATATGAAGGAGATGAAGAAGTTAAAATGTCAAAGCTTCAAACACACAGGAGGAAGTTTGATTAATTGAAGATGAAATATGAGAAAAATATTGCTAGGTATCTACTTTGTGTTGATGAGGTGGTCAACACTATTCGTGGACTTGAAGAAAAGATTGAGAAATCTACTATTGTTAAAAAACTATTAAGGTCACTCCCTATGAGATATGATGCAAAGTTTTTAGCAATAGAAGAGATGAAGGATCTCAAAAATTTAAGCATGGATGAGTTACATGGAATTCTCATAGCCTATGAGATGAGAACAAAAAAAATCAAACATCCAAACTAGAGACAACATTCAAAGCTTCAAATAAGGCAAAGGATAAATAACCAGAATCAAGTGATGAATCAAGTAGTGAAGAGAAGGCTAACTTTGTGAGAATAAATAATAAGGGTCCAAGAAAACACAAAAATATGTAGACTATGAAATGCTTTAGTTGTGGTAATATTGGTCACTATGTAGCTAATTGTCCACAAAATGGATATAGTAGTAGTGAAGAAGAAAAGGAATATAAGAAAAATAAAGAGAAAATTTTATCAAGAAAAGAAAAATAGGTATGATCAAGGCAAGAATGAGAAGATCTTTCAAAGGCACAAGAACAATTTTTATGTTGAAGAAGAAAGCAGTGCTTCCAGCGACAGTGATGAAAGTCTCTCTGATAGTGAGGAAGAAGAAATTCTATTTTTGGCCATAGAAGAGAAATAAGATGCACCTATTATTGAATACCAAGAAGAAGAGAAAGTTTCAGAATATGAAAAGGAAGCCACTATTGATATGGAAGAGGAACCTGTTATTGATCTTGAAGAATTGAAAAGGGAGAACTTAATATTGAAAAATCAAGTACAAGAGGATGAGAAGACAAAGGAAAAAAATCTACAAGATCTCACTGAATTAAAAGTTAAGGTTGAAGAGGCAAGGAAATTTGAAGAAAGTATGGCTAAAAAATTAAAGGTAAAAGAGCTAGAATATGAAAGACTAGAACATGAAGCTGATATTCTAAGGAAGGAAATTGAAAATTTTAATAGTAAGACATATCAGTTTAAGAAAAGCTCAAAATGTTTGGATGATATTATCAAAAAAAAGATATCTCCATTTATGAAGATTGGACTTGGTTTTGAGGAAGGACAAGAGGTACAAATAGAGAAGTCAATATCAAAAGAAATAGAAGCATCAAAGAAGGTATTTACAGAAGAATCTAAGACCTATATTATATTAATGAGGAATAAAACAATGCACCATCAAGAAACAGGGACCAGTACAGAAGAAGCAAAGGAAGAATAATGCGACCATATTCTCCAAGGCAATATGAATACTTCTTCCAGGGTTATTGCTTCTCATATGATCATTTTGGTCACAAAGCTATACATTGCAGGGTTCATGGTAAGAATGATTATGATTTCACCAAGAGAAGCTTCAGATCATTTAAACCTTTCAAGGACTACAACATTAAGTGTTACAATTGCAACAATTTTAGGCATACAACTAGATGGTGTAGAACAGTGTTCCCTGGAACTTCCAATGGCAAGCAAGAAAAAGGATGCTCAAAATATTCAAAAGGGTATGACAACAAATGTATGGAAAAAGAATATTGAAAAAGAAGAAGAGAATTGTAATTTGGGAGTAGCTTTACTCCCATTCCATAATTAATCACCTCAAGGCAAGGAGGTGGTGAGAGGGCTATAATAAAATGTCTTATTTTTTAGCCCCAAGGAGTTCTTTTCTATTGATGTCAAAGGGGGAGAGAATTCAGTGAGAGCGAGCAACTTCTTAGAAGGAGTAGTATTGTAATCCAATTGCAATAAAATAAGATTTTTTTGTAGGGTTGCCATCAATTACAAAGGGGGAGATTGTTGGAAATATTGAGTTGTTATTGATGTCAAAGGTGCATGATAGTCAAGGCAAAATTATTCCCCATGCTTTTGATGAATAGAAAGCAATGGACAAAATTCAAAAGAAAGGTATATCTCCAAAGTATTTTTCTAAGAGAAGGACTAATAATATTTAGATGTCAAATTTAAATATTATGAAGAAGGACAAGGTTTAAAAGGTTTTATTATAATTGCTTGAAAAATATTTAAAGACCACAAGAGGAGGCAAAGGTTTAAAGACAAAGATTTATTTCCAAGGGCCAAAGATTTAAAGTTTATAATATTTAAATATTTTAGATTTAAAATATTTTAATAAAAAATAAGACTTAAAAAGAAAGAGCACCAAAATTTATTAGAAAGTCAAAAATAAAAAAAGTAAAATATGAGTGTCGATGTCATTGTGAAATGAGGCAATATGCATATAAATAATGCATTAAATATTGGTTTGGCTATAGTGGATGAGTGTGTGTTCAAATATTGTTCATTGCGGTGAGTGTGAATGATAGCAAATAAGGAGGAGAAGCGTAGCCCCTTGACCTCATCTCGCAAGGGTAGCCCAAGCGGTGGTTTGACTTGTGCCAAGTCACTACGAGGAAGGTGTGAGGTTCAAAACTCACTGGCACCAGTTTTGATGTGTTTTATTTCCTTGGAGAGTATGATGAAGGAGATAAATTAGTAGTGTTGTATATTTTGTTTCAACTAGGTGGCTAACCCATTTGGTCACTTAGCTATCGCTAATGCGCTGGGGACAGAAATGTTGTGGGGTCGACTTCGGGTAGAATATGTTTTTCTTGGCAAAGTGCAAAAATACTTTTGGATAAAGGAGTGCTTTAAATATTTCATACTGCATTGTGTTTACTACCCACTGGGGTAGCCCAACTAGTTACCAAGCCTTGTATTGGGTGCTACATTGGCAGAGGTCATAATTTCGATTCTCCTTGTGCTCACGGGGCTTGTTGGTTGAGGTATGGGTGCCAAAATTTTGATTTAAGTTTTTAATGAAAGGATATAGTTCGTTGGCCTTGTGTTGATTAAAATAAGGACACAAATTTGTGAGAGAAGGAGATAGTTGCTAGTTAGTTGTTGATTAAAAAAAGTAAATTTTTTTTATTTATTTTATCTAAGAAAATGAGTTATAAGGTGTATTAAGGACTAGTTGAAAGTGTAATTTTTGCATGTGAAAATTAGATACAAGGTGGTTTTGGTATTGTTTGAAAAGTGTGATTATTGCATGTTAGAAAAGGGATATAAGATGTATTGTGGATTATTTGAAAATTGTAATCTTGCACATTTAAAAAGGAGATATAAGGTATTATTTTTAAAGCTTTACTGTGCACATTTTTGGGAAGGTTTTTGTGGATGATTTCCTATCTATGCAAGAAATAGAAAATTACTAACCATATTTTTGAAGGATCAAAAAGGAAATTATTTTGCCAAGATAGGGTTGAGAAGCTCATCATCATCAAGGTAGACTTAGAGGTATGGTGATTTAATTCTTCTCAAAGTTGTTTTGTTTAAAGGAAATATTTTTTTTTCATGAGGTTGGAGGTATAAGGATTGATTGATTATGAAATTGCTTGAATAAAATTGGGAATATATGTGCAAGGGTTTGAGATCAAGTATGTGCATTGGTTATGTTTGAAAATTGAAACAAATTGATGAAACTTATAGATCATTTTTTAGAGAAAACTTGTGCATTGGTTTTGAGTGATATTGGAAATGAAAGTGCAAGAGTTATAAATCAATTTTGTGAAAGCAAATTTGTGCATATTTATGATTGAATTTGTGAGTAGATTAAAATAACATACTTGTGCATTATTCATGATTGATTTTGTGAGTATATGAGAAGGACTTGTGCATTGTGATTGGTTTTGAAGTAAGGTGAAACTTAGCAATAACCAGGTCAATTATGAAGTGTTAGACTACAGCTACATTTAGAATGCAATAAATGTGAGACATGTGAAAGTGACAGACTTAATAAATGTGAAAAATATATTGAGAATTTGTTAGTGCATATCATTATCTATATGTTCAAGAGGTTAAACAAATTCTAGGTAGAATATGTCTAAATTGCTTTAGTTGAAGAAAGCACATTGAATATTAGATAAAGCACTTGATGACATCAATATGCAAGGTTTGGGAATAGATGAACATTATTTGTATACAATATATGAGAAGGTTCGAGTAGGATCTTTGAGCAGATTGAGCAAGTTATGGTGAGAATATTTGAGAAAGCCTTGTATGTAGGCTTGGAGCAGATTTGAGCAGGTTTTGATGAGTAGATTTGAGCCAACCTTGTGTGTAGGCTTGGAGCATATTGAGCAAGTTTGGTGAGCAAATTTGAGAATATTTGAGCAGGTTTTGGTGAGTATATTTGAGCCAACCTTATGTGTAGGCTTGGAGTAGATTGACCAGGTTTGGTGAGTAGATTTGAGCAAGCCTTGTGTGTAGGCTTAGAGCAGATTTGAGTAGGTTTTGATGAGTAGATTTGAGTAAGCCTTGTGTGTAGGCTTGAAGTATATTTGAGTAGAGTTGAGAGCAGGTTTTGGAGCATATTTGAGCAAGCCTTATGTATGCTTGGATCAGGTTTGAGTAAGCCTTTTTTAGGCTTGGATCAGGTTTGAGCAAGCCTTGTGTAAATATTTGGATCAAATTAGAATAGAGGGGATTGAGGTCTCCTTTAGATAGATGTCCATGAACCATAGTAGAGGGAATTGAGGTCTCCTATGGATAGAGGTCTACAAACCAAAATAGAGGGTATTAAGGTCTCCTATGGATAGAGGTCCATAAACTTACGCATAGGGGATTGGTGTCTCCTTTGAGCCAACCTTATGTGTAGGCTTGGAGTAGATTGACCAGGTTTGGTGAGTAGATTTGAGCAAGCCTTGTGTGTAGGCTTAGAGCAGATTTGAGTAGGTTTTGATGAGTAGATTTGAGTAAGCCTTGTGTGTAGGCTTGAAGTATATTTGAGTAGAGTTGAGAGCAGGTTTTGGAGCATATTTGAGCAAGCCTTATGTATGCTTGGATCAGGTTTGAGTAAGCCTTTTTTAGGCTTGGATCAGGTTTGAGCAAGCCTTGTGTAAATATTTGGATCAAATTAGAATAGAGGGGATTGAGGTCTCCTTTAGATAGATGTCCATGAACCATAGTAGAGGGAATTGAGGTCTCCTATGGATAGAGGTCTACAAACCAAAATAGAGGGTATTAAGGTCTCTTATGGATAGAGGTCCATAAACTTACGCATAGGGGATTGGTGTCTCCTTTGGGTTGGTGCCCATAAACATTGTAATAGGGAATTGATTCCCAAAATATTTGTTGAGAAAATTTATAAGAAATATTTTCTTCGTGGATGTAGCCCACATTGGATGAACCACATTAAATCTATGTCTCTTATGTGTGTGATGATCTATGCATTATTTTATTATTTTAATTTATGATATTGGATAATACTACTTTGGAAAGAAGAGTAAACATTTTTATCTTATATTGTTCACCCCCCTCTCAGTATAAGCTTGTGTTCTTCATATTTATGGGTTAATATAAATGTGTTAATTAAATGTTATTTTAAAATCACTATATAGGTTTATAATAAAAAGAACAAATTTCTTGCATATTTTAAAAACTAATTATTATTTTTTGGTAAATTAACAAAATTGTATTAAATAGGGCATTTGAAAGGCGCCCTAAAACCTTAATATAGTAGTAGGATTAAATGATGCATCATCCACAAAAACTTCATGGCATCCATGTAAAGCCTAAGACATTTAGCTAAACTAGAAACAAACCAAAAGGAAAAGGACGTAACAGGAAAGAAAACATCCTGAGAAGACAGAGCCCAAAAATAGCAGACAAACTGTAAACAATTACGCATTGGTGGAATTCTTAGTGTCATTCTTTTTTACATCCTTAGGATTTTTCCTGAACTCTTCATCGATGATTTCCACCACATCATATTCCTTGATACCAGCTCTATCTCCAAAAATGTTCTTTGCTAGGATATCCTCGGTGAAGTTGTTGTAGAAAAATAATAGATTTAGAGCATTCCTGTTCTTTTTCATTTGTGTAATGGCCACCATGCTTGCGGTCACAACACTTTCCATATGAGCAATGGTAGTTGTGGTGGTCTTTATAATATATTCCTAAATTATATTACCTGTATGATCCTCGAACTCATCCTCAGTAGAACCATGCATTTCAATAGTAAGGATTCTATTTTGGATTGCCATCCAAGAAAAAAAGCAAACTTTTGGAATTAGGTGTTTGATCCATACCAAATTGAAAGGAATATGAATTTCCTTAGGAGCTAATAGGAGTTGATAAGATGATTTGATAGTGAATTATCCAATGTTAGAAGGTTCCCAAATAGGGTGATATTTAGCATTCCTTGAGGGTAAAACATAAGAAGAAAGTAAGGCCTCCAAAGAATTGATCTTTGTTGATAAATTGGGGCACTGTATCCTTTTCCATATGCATGAGTTATTGGATACCATCAAAAATTTAGTAACTCTTTGACCAAATAATGGATCAGTGATGTCCTTTATAGCTCTAAAAGTAGGAAATGCTATGAGTGGTTGGTTTCCTATCCATTTGTCTTCCCAAAAGTTTATCATCTTTCCATATCCAACTTGCCATCTCAGGCCCTTTCTCAGGAGTTGTTTTGTTAGCCTGATGGATTTCCAAAAGGCCGACCCAAAAAAAGGTGTCATATCACATAAAAATTGGATCTCTACAGATATTTTATTTTTTCTAAAGTAAACCATTCCACCTATTATTATGACACTAATATCCAAGCTTGTTTTGCAAGCAAAACCATATTTAAATGGCTGATTCTTCTCAAGCCAATTCCTACCTGGTATTTCAGTCTACACACTTTATCCCATGCAACAAGGTGAAATATGTTTTTGTTCTCAGCCCTAATCCATAAGAACTATTTTTGAATTTTCTCAATTTTGTTAAAAACCTTAAAAGGAGCCTTAAATACTGATAAAAAATAGATAGGAATACTCTGTAGACAAGCCATGGTTAAAACCACTTTTCCTACCTGAGATAAAAGGTTGCCTTTCCACCCTGTGAGTTTTTTTTGGATTATTTTGATAACATTGTTCCACATTTATTTAGTGACATTTCTAGTAAATAAGGTAAGCTCTAAATAGGTAGTTGGTAAGGTGTAAATTGCACACTCCAGAATATTTGCAAATTTTGAGTTACCACCTATGTGGAGTATTGAGGAAGTATAATTTACTCTTCTAGAAATTCACTTTCTATCCTACAACTTCTTCATAGAGGAGGAGGATATGCTTGATGACTTTGGCCTCAATGATAGAAGCATAGGTGGACAAGAGAGTGTCATCAACAAATTATTGATGGGTGATAAGATTAGTTTGATAAGTCACTTTAATCCTAGAGATTAGACCTGAGATTCTAGCTACATGAATAGATCTTCCCAATGCCTCAGCAACAATGATGAAGAGAAGGGGGGATAAAGGATCCCCTTTTATTAGGCCTCTACCACTTGGAAAGTGTCCAACAAGTGATCCATTGATTAGGATAGAGAACCATGTTGAGGAAATGCATCCTTTAATCAGCTTAACCCAATCATGATGGAAACTAAATTTGATTAGGACTACAATTAAAAAATCCCAGTTCATCCTATCATATGCTTTATTCATGTCAAGCTTTAGAAGGAAAGCAACCTTCTTAGTTTGAGAAGTAGAATGCAAGGCTTCATGTACAGAAATGATCCCATCCATAATAGACATTCCTTGCATCGAGCTCCCTTGGTAGTGGTTAATTATCAGAGGAAGAACATCTCTCATCCTGTTGGCTAAATACTTGGTGAGAATTTTGTACATGATATTACATAGGCTTGCAGATCTCAAATAATTAAAGGATCTAGTATTTTGGCTTTTAGGGATCAGAGCTATGAATGTAGAATTAAAATATCAAGGTATGTCCTTGGATGACTCGAATTATCTAATAGCATCACACACATTAGGACCGAAGAAATCCTAGAAAGACTAAAAAAATATATGAGAAAAACCATCAAGACCAGGAGCCTTGTCAGGTTTCATGGAAAAAAGTGCTTGCTTGATTTCATTATCTGAGAGAATTGCAGTTAACTTGGATTTGATGTCATCTGAAATGGAATGGGGAATGTGCTGGAGTAAAGATTCTTTGGCATGGTCAAATACTAAATTTGAGTTTTCAAGCAACTACATGAAATGAGATACTGCTTTAGATTTGATTTCCTTAATATATGCAGTTACACTTCCATAATTCTTGAGTAATTCCTTGATTTTGTTACTACTATTTCTTAGGGTAGAAATGTGAAAAAAATTGTATTGGAATCTCCTTCCTTGAGCCAGATTACTCAATATTTCTACATCCAAAAAGTCTCCTCATAGGCAAGAACATTGTGATAATCTAAAAAAAGAATATTTCTTTGGCCCTCAACGCAACATCATCATTTTGTACATTCATAATATCATTCTCAATTATTGCCAAATGGTTCTTGATCGCATGCTTATTCTCAAAAAGGTTCCCAAAAATGTCTCTGTTCCAAATATTGAGATATTATTTAACTAATTTTAATTTTTTCCCCAATTTGAATGAGGGTGATCCATGAAAATTTGATTGCCACCACTGAATAATTCTGTTTCCAAAATTTGGATGATAAGCCCACATGGCTTCAAACCTGAAGGGGGTTTTGAAGGTCTAAGGATTACTTGTTTCCAAGAGAAGTGGGCTATGGTATGAACCAATTTTGAGTAATGATTGGAGGTTGTCATCTCCCCACTTTGATGTAGCCTCATAGGAAAAGATAATTCTATCCAGTTTGACCTAAATTAATTGGCTACCACTCCTCCTGTTGGTCCAAGTGAATTGGTTGCCTTTCAGGTTAACATCCATAAGATCATTAGAGTTGATAAAATTATGGAAATTTTCCATGTTTTTTTAGATTGATCGAGAACCACCTCTTTTGTCTAAACGCTAGAGGGGAGTATTGAAGTTCCCAGATAAAATCCAAGGAAAATTGATGATTGCTCTTCTAATATTGGTTAATGTTTCCCATAACCTAGACCTGCTAGGAATTGAATTATGTGTGTATACATTGGTGAGTATCCATGGGAAATTTATCTTTATCAAAAAGTAGAATGCTAGCTGACGTGTCATTTGAATGAATCAATTTGCCCTCAAGCTTCTCTTGATTCCAAATACACATGAGACCCCCTGATGCATCCTTGACACTACAGGAAATGGATTCTCCATTTTTTCATAGTTTTTGGCTCAAGGTAGTAGCTGATTTTTCTCCTATTTTGGTTTCTTGTAACAAAAATATTGTAGGATTGACTTCTTTTCTTAATGATCTATCTAGCCTTTGCTTTGCTAAACCATTAAGTCCTCTCACATTCCAAGAGAGGATTTTCATTTAGATGATTTAGCATTTATTTTTCCCCCTTTCCTTGAGGTTGGGGAGGTTTGATGCATTTGGACTCATCTTTGGTCTGACTAATCCCTGTAGAGACAAAGTCTTTTAGATTCCACTTGCTATTTCCTTAGCCAACCCTTATTTCTATTGATCATTTACCAAAGTTCTACGCTTCTTTTCTCCTCCATAATTAATAGGGAATTTTTTGGAACTTCTAGTTTATTTTGGGCTAATGAACCATGAGGCTGGATGATCCAGGGATGGTTTCTAGGATTGTAGGTTCTTCAATTTGAGTCCATTTACAAGGATCACTTGAGCTATTTGTAAAATACCCAAGGGGTGGACTTGAGGGTCCTAAAAAGTTATTCTCGAGGTTTGAGTAGAAGAGTGGGGAAATCTAATATTATAAATGGGATCAGAGGACATATTATGGGTTATTTCAGAACCCATATTATCATTGGAGACATAATAAATTTTGTGATTTGGTTCTAGACTATGAGGGATTTTATCATTTTTTTCAAATGAGGATGTTTCAAAAAGTATCTGGTACTTGTTTGGGAAAGCAAAGAAAGAGATTACCTCTTCCTTGTGCACTTCTAGATTTGCAACAGAAGTCTGTTTGCCCTTATCGATAGATTGAGGGGGAGCTTGGGGCTCCTTTGTAGCACTACCCTATAGATGTTAATTTCTATTGTTGATTGGGTTCTAATTTTTGACTTGTTTGAAAACCACTCCTTTTGAAGCTAGTTGCTTCCTCCTTTCGTTCCTGATAAAAGGGGTAATCCTTTTTGGGATATCAGGTGATGATCCCCAAAAATTCTCATTTTTTGTACCTCTTTCCTTATAAAATAATGGCACTTATTTTATAGATGTATATGTTTAATAAAAAAAATATATATATTTCACAATTTATTCTACATGTTATTTAATATTTGTCTTTAAGTGTATTTTGTGTATATTTTGTGGAAATTGTTGTATTTTGGCATGTTTTCATCGAGGTCCCACTCGAATTTGGCACTTGCGATTTCATGAAGGCAAAAATTCCATGAAACATCAGTGTAAAGTATGAAGTCAAGTGCACAATTTTCTTTCAAGTGCCTAACCTTCGTTTAGCACTTACCTATTAGGCGTCTGCTTCCCATTAGGCGCTCGAATCCCTATTGACGCCTGCTTTCTGATTTCTATAGACAAGGCGCTTGATTTTTGAATTTTATAGACAAGGTGCTTGCTTTCCAACTTCTACAAATGAGATGCCTGATTTCCACTAAAGCCAAATTCTAGTACGACTTAGTTGTCGATAGAACAAAATGAAATTTCAGCAACAAGTATAAATGGAGTTTCAGCATTGAAACAGGACAAGGGACGACATCAAAGATGACTAGACATATATTTTCGAACTACTACATGAAATATATATGTAAATCGAGTAGAACAAATATCTTACATATTCTAGAAATAGAATACACTGAAATAGCTCACTAGACTCGATATTTTGCCTGATTCCTTCATTCATGCAGACGATTCTAAAATTGGATCATATTTTTGATTTTTTTTTTTTAAATTTTAACATGGTGGCCACATATCTTATAAATATGCAGGTCAACCCTAAATATGAGACCCCTAGACTTTTTTGTAATTTCTTTGCTACAAATATTAATAAAATATTTTCTGGGTTATTTCCTGTTAAATCGTCTAAAGCATTCGATGAATATTTAACGTGGATAGAACCTGCTGGAAGCGTGGGCCCACTTACAAAAAAGTTCTTAACTTACTTTCCCCTATTTTGTGTTATTTAATTTTCTATAAATTAAATTATTTTCTTGTTATTTTCCCCTATTTTTTAGTATTTTCTAGCAAAGTACTATTTAATTTCTGTGTGCATTCTAGTCCTGTTTTCATGAACTTAGGGTAGATTATTCATTTGGAATTTAGAATAAAAACTTCAACGAACATAAAACACCTCCACAACCATAAATCTAAGGGAATCATCTCTAAAGGAGAAATTATAAGCATATATTATGCACGGTTTCTCACAAGACTATGAGCTACCCTGGGTTGACAATTAAATGGAGGTAATTAATTGAACCATAGAAAAACTAACCAATGTTTTGTCCAACATTTTGGTGTTTTTGCCAAGGAGTAGCCATTGTAATTTCTTATTATTAAGGAAGCATAGTAGAAATATTTTAGACTGATTTATCCATAAACCTTCATCTGAAACATTGTATGAGTCCACCTAAGAATAGAGGATTGGATGGTCATTTTGTCAAAAACAAAGAAGTCATTTTTCAAAACCCTTCTGATTTAGTAGAATATGAACCTGATACTAAAATCCCTCCATCACAATCTCCACTTGTGCATTGGCATGAACACCCACTATTTTTACAATATTCTTCTAAAATAATTTAGCAGAATCTTAGAGCAGGATTTGAGATAAGTAGAGTTCAATATGAGGAAGATCTACTGAATGTCAAATGTTGGCAAGTAGTATTATATGAAACCATCTCAAATACTGACTTATCCATCCTAATAAAGGATAAAATAAATGAACTAGAAGCATTTTCATTTGCTCTAAACGTAGCCGATGTAGATACTCCAATAGCCGACATAATGGCAAAAAATCTAGAGAAAACATCCACCAGTTTTAGTTTTCCAATAAGGGAGGCAGGAGGAGATCACAAGATGAAGCACATATCTTCTACCCATATTCCAAATTTTATAAGACAACCAACAAAATATCTAGATCTATTTCTATTTAAATTTGATGTTTTATGCAGATCTGTAGATTACACCATAGATGCTCAAAAACTAAAATGATTCCATTTTACTCTTGATGATTTAGCTTTTCCCTGGTTCATCAGCTTGGGAGATAAATGGATAACTACCTGGGAACAACTAAAGAAATTTTTCCTAGATCAGTATCAATATTTTAACAGAGCACGAGATGTAAGAGAAGTCCTAGATATGACACAAAAGGAAGGAAAATCCATGGAGGAATATTGGGATAGGTTCAGATTTAATTTGCAAAGATTACCCTATTCAAAACTAGGAGACATGTCCCTAAGAAGCATTTTTATGAAAGGACTGACAAATGAATCCTTGGAATCCTTAAACATGATCTCTGAAGGGGATATTTACCAACATAAAATGGATGATATTTGATAGTTGTGTCAAAAATGTTCAAGAGGAAAAGGTAAGTTGACCCCTAGAAATATTAAGTAGTCAGCCACTATCACTAAAATAGAAATAGGCAACATGCTTGAAGACATTAAGAGCAAGATGTTATCATCTCTGGATCTTCAAATGGATACCCTTTTGCTTCAAAATAAGAAGTAGGAAAATGAGGCAACATTGGCCTACTTCTATCCTAAATGCAGAGGCAAACACCCTAGAAACGAGTGTCCAGAAAACAAAGTTTGTGTATGTGTTGTCTGTAAAAAGGATCATAAAACCAAGTTGTGTCCATAGTTAATGAAATATAAAGATGAACCTGAAGTAGAAAAAGCATACTTTATGGGTAATAGGAGAAACTAAAAACAATCTCCTATGGGTAACTACATGCAATAAAGAATGCCATATTATGGAGGCAATAATTACCAAAACCTAGGTCAAGCCCAGCCACCCAATATGGATTGGTATGGGAAACAACCTTAGAATCCATTTTTCCAAGAGCAAATCCGTATAATACTTATCCTTGGATGCAATACCAGTAGCATAGGCAGTAGTGGAGAAACCAGAATGCTTGGAATCAATATCCATAGCATCCTAGTCCAACTCCACTACAACCAAAGTCTACCTACTCCTCTTGCTTCAAGAAATCCTCAGTTACCAGCATAGCCTAAATCAAACCCAAACAACAAAAAGCAGCCAACCTATCAGAAGGAAAACAAGATGTAACCTATGTGTAATATTAAGGTAGATTGTGATCCGATCCAATTATGATTAGGAAAACAATTAAGTGTAGAAGTCACTCCTCTTGTAGAAGAAGAGGAACACAAAGAAATAGGAAAAGGGGAATCAACCCTTATATAGGAAGTAGAATAAGAATCAACACTTGTGAATAACAGAGAAGGGGTTCCACATTTTCCACAAAGGTTGCAGGAACCCAAGAAACCAATACAAACAAAGTTTGATATTCTCTCTAGTTTATAAAACTTAATGGTCACAATCCCTCTCTTTCAGGCCATCAGAGACATACCTATTTATGGTAAGGCCATAAGAGAGTTATACCTCAAGAAACCAGGGAGGAAACCAACTAAATCAATTAGTTTGGTAGGTTAGTTAGATTATATTATGTTAGGTAATACCTACAACCAGAAGTACTCAGATCTAGGAAGTCCTGTGTTAACTGTAAAATATAAGGTTGTGTTTTACCCAATACACTAGTAGATTTAGGGGCTGCCATCAATGTAATGCCCCAGGAGACCATGCAAAAACTAAAATTAACTAATATGAAGCCCACTAAAACTATGCTGAAGTTGGCAGATAGGTATATAGTGCTCTCTGAGGGAATGCTAGAAGATATCACTATTACAGTGGATGCATGGGATTATCTTGTCGGTTTCTTAGTGCTACAATCCAAGTTTAAGTTAGGTGGTGTAGCGACCCCGAGGAAGCGGCGCACCATCCACTACTCCTATTTGTGAATATTATTTAACTTATTCATATTTAATCATGCATTAAATGAAAGATACAACCGAGATACAAAGAAAATGAATAGATAATGCTTTTTATTGCTTTTTCTCAAGTTCGGTTACATATAGATCCCTCTGAGGGATTTCCTTCTTTTGATACAGATTTTACAAAGTAGGGCAGCGGATGTATGATATCCCCTCGCAAGGGGTGATGCACTCTCGTAGGCTTCCCGGTGACGCACATGGAACTGTATGAGGGCTTACAGATGCCTCCTTCTCCAGGTCTGGTTCCTAGAGGGATCCTTTTGCTTTCGTATGTTGATAACCTGTCAAATGTACCTGTAGTCCTACAAACATGAAAACAATAACAAACGCTCAACTGTCCGAGATTGCCTCCTCGGATGAGGTTGTTAGCAATAACCCTAATGATAAATAGAAATATGCTCCATGATAATAGAAACTAATGCTATGAATGCTAGTAAATGCGATAAACCAAATCTATGCTAATGGCGTAAAAGCATGTAACAAGCTAAATGAAAGAAACTAATGCAAAGAACCCTAGATTAGGCCGACGGGCCACTGTCCGAGATAGTGGCCGCTAAGATGAAAACCTGTTTCTATTGTTCCAAGGCTATGAATCTAAGCTTGTTACCGATGTTGAAATGATTGTCATTTCTTGTCCGATGTGTTGAATATCCTGTAGATGAAAAACCCTAAATCGGTTAGCACTTCGTTGCTCCTCAAAGGTGCTCCAATTTGCTCTCCAATTCGATAGGGCTTCGCTACAAGAAAAGCTCTCCAAGTCTCTGAAAACTCTCTCTAAGTCTCTCCCTCCAATTGATAAAAAATTCTCAATAATAAGGTCCCTTGGTGCCCTTAGGTTTACACCTTATAATGTGTTTGAAGCCCTAGGTCAATGTCAAAACCCTAGGATTGATTTTTTGCATGCACACTGGATGTTAGCATGAGAATTTTTGCCTTTGTCTACCCTTGAGGGCTAGTTAACTGGTGTCTAAATCAAGACATGAGTCTTTCATGTAGACTGGCCATGAGGAATCATGCAAAGTTATCCCCGCTCGACTTTATTGCATGCAAACTACCACTTCCACCCGATATTAGGCTAGATTGGTGGTAAAATGCATTTTAGGGTTTAGCCATTGTCATCTGTAGTGACTAAGGTTTGGCCACTCTAGTCTGCAGTGGCTAAGGTTTGGCCGCTCTAAGCTGTAGCGGCCAGGATCCAGCCGCTCTGGTCCATAGCGGCCAGGCTTGGATGGGCTAAGAATACCCCAAATGAGTGGTGAAAACCACTTTTGATACTTGGAAGGTCCCAAGGTTTAGTCACATGATCTATGAATGTGCCCATGTGAGTAGTCTCCCTAAACATGACATGTTTTAGGTGTCTACAGATGCCCCTTTTTGTGATGCGCTATGTGGAAAACACAGCGCGGAGAAAAAAGTAGACTGCTATGTTTGTAGGGTGTATGATGATCATTGATCTGATCAACGTTGGATGGCCCAATCATGCAAGATGGTGCACATCCTTGAATCATTGCTTCAACCTGATTGAAGGCTTAATTTAGCATAGGGCTTGCACATGTTCACTTGCACTTATTCCTCAAATGTAATCGGGTAGCTTATGTCGCTACAACAGAACCGACCAGAGGAGAGCTACAAACTAAAAATGTCATATTTGCTTATGAACCCAACAAACGAGGAAAGTTTTGTAAGAGTTGTATGCAATGATTCATAGGACGAACACAATTTTGATATGATCGAGTGATCTTTGGTTGACTTTGATTATGATTATTTGAAAATTTGAACTACCCCCTCACACAATGAATTGGTGAGGGAAGGGCAATGAATGAAGCGACAAGTCGCTTGACCAACTTGACTAGTTTTGGTTCCTTTCTAGTGTTTGTTCTTTTAATGGGCAAACCCCCATCCAAGTGTGATTCCAATTGTTTATGATGATCATTCATCCCTATCCCGAGGAGCGGTCCAGCCACAAATAGCCTTCTTAGGGAGTTAGGATGAGTGATTCTATTTATACTTGTATTGCATCACTTGGTTCAGTGTTTTTGTGTCATAAGAGAATTAGGATGATTCCATCGTACTCGTGGAGCAGTCCGACCATCTTGGTCTTCTTCGGGATTGAGGAGGCACATCATAATTCCAAAATGAATAATTTTCCCCAAGTAGCCTTATGGTAACTTACTCATCTCACCGAATTGCATGGAGTGCAAATCGCTGCAACCGTTGAGTTGATAGAGTAAGTAACTGAATACGAAGCTTACTCGAGATTTGTTTTTATGTGATTTTTTTGTTATTTTGAGCATTGTGATGATCAGGGACCATCAAAATGTGTTTATTTGATTTTTTTGCTATTCCTCCTAGAAGGAATCTTTCTAATTTTTCCTGTGCTGTTGGTCGCTGTCAGATCCAGTGGCCCCCAAATGCCTATTTTTGGCCGCTCTCGACTACAATGGCCAAGAAGTGCGGGTCACTGATGGCAGAAGTGGCCAAGGCATAAATTGGGAAATATAAAAGTAACCTAGGGTTTTGAATTTTCATTCTTCCAGCTAGCGATTTGCTTTTTAGAGCTCTGGAGAGAAAGTGACGTTTGTGACTTGGAGTGTTGTTGCGTTGGAGATTATGGCTGCGTAGGGTGAGACATCCATGAGTGGAGGAGCCGGAGCTTCTCGGGTATGCTTCAAAACCCTAACCCTATTTGTTTCACTTTTGGGTAAAATGAACCGCACTTAAGTAATCGGTAAATGAACTCCATTAAACTTGTTGGCAATGAACCGAACCCGTAGTTAGGCTTTGTTTAGAATTTTTTTGGTGGGCTTGCCCCCATTTTGTAATTTTCTATTTTTTTCAGTGTTTTTGGCCTAGGGCAAACGCTGCTTTCACATCGCCCATTGGTCGCTGTTGCATAGAGCAGTCATTTCGACCTATGACTTGGCTACTGTCGATGGTAGCGGCTAGTTCAAAACCTAACAGTCAAAAATTTGACCGTTGGGATTTGGCCGCTTTCAGCTTCAGTGGCCAATTTTTGGCCGTTGTGAGTGAAAGTGGCCAAGAACCT
The DNA here is from genome assembly GCA_028583015.1 of Wollemia nobilis. NCBI lineage: Eukaryota > Viridiplantae > Streptophyta > Pinopsida > Araucariales > Araucariaceae > Wollemia > Wollemia nobilis. The sequence continues at coordinate 114,996 of JAQPPZ010008846.1, read as the reverse complement.
TAGGCAAAATGTTTTAATTTTCCTTGATTTTTTTGAATTTTTGGGATGATTAATTGATTTTTTTGAATTTTTGAGTTACTTTTCTGCACTTTGCTGCATGATTAGGTGCATTTATTCCTCTTTCATTTAGACTTAGGATAGTCTATCTTTGTTTGCACCATTTTTCATGTTTTATTATGATTTATGCCTTAGATGCACTGTAGTTATGCTTTGATTTTCATCTTTAGATTCTTTCTGCTCGGGCTCGGGACCCGAAGCTCTTGAAGGACCTCCTACCACTCATGGATGACATGGACTGGGTATGGTTTAAGGCCCGCGGACTGCAGTATGTGACCAGGCTGCCCCCGATTATGTCGGATCAGGCCTACCTCATGACCCTGGCTCACCGATGGGATTCCCGGACTAACACTTTCCACCTTCCTACCGGTGAGATGACCATCACATCGAAGGATGTATACAAGATTTTCTGGATTCCCTTTGATGGAGTGGCCATTGTTTCTTTGGCCACTAATGACCGTGATGCAGTCTTTGTTTAGGTGTTCGGAAGGCATGTTGTAGATGCCTTCAAGGACACCAAATTTGGTGGTGTATCTATTCTACGCTGGTACAGGGAGCATGTCTTCTCTGAGAGGCATGCGGTGTTGTTGATGGTTATCAGTAACATCCTTATCCCAGATTGCTCAGGCTTGAGGTTCCCATGGAACCTCCTTGTGATGGTTCAAGATTTGGTGGACAATGAGGAGCCTATCATCTATGCATGGGGGAGGTCCTTGCTAGCATAGTGCTATGATGAGTTGTATCACATCCATCGATGGGGTCGCATTAGCATTGCTTGCAGCTTGCTCCTGCAGATATGGGGATGGGAGCATATCCATATAGATCATCCTAGAGGGCTCCCAGTTGAGATTACTACTATTGATGCTAGGATGCAGTGCTATGCTTCCATATGGGCTCGAGAGCATGAGGAGCGCAAGAGCCATCCTCATGCAGGGGAGCTCCCCCATTACATTACCACTTTCACCTCCCTATAGGCCAGAGATATCATATGGCATCCATACCATGAGTGCCCAACTTGGGATGATCCAGACAGGTTTACAGCTAGGACACGGTGTGAGCGGTGGCTCATTGGCCGCAAGGTTGGCATCAGAGAGTATTTCTTCTACTCTCGAGTTCTTCATCAATACGGATTGTAGTAGGATGTGCCATTTGTCCCATTTCTATATAGGCACCTTACAGTAGAGGGAGATCTTCCTCCTCCATGGATTATAGAGCTCACTAATGAGGAGGATGCCCTAGCAGTTGATGCAGGAGTCACTAGGGGAGTTATGGATGCATTTGTGCAGTGGTGGGGGGATCGATTGTGGTATGGTGATGGTAGTCTGGGTCATGAGGATGATGGTAGGGATGGAGGTGCAGATCTAGCAGGGTGTAGAGTCTAAGCTAGGACTGAGGGATGGGGCCAGCCAGTAGAGTAGGTGGTAGTGGAGGAGTAGGAGGCTCTTGAGGAGGATGAGGAGGACTTGGATCCTGAGGAGAGAGATTCTCCTCTGAGAGCATAGCTGCATGAGGTAGAGGTCGAGCTCCAGTCGGCCAAGATCTAGGTACAGTAGCATGATGCTATTATAGCATAGCGAGATGCTACTATAGTACATTGAGATGCTACTATAGAGTAGCTCACGACTTAGATACAGGCCTTGCAGGTTGCTATCGAGGGTGGTGCTACTAGGATGCAGGTTGTTGTTGATCCTCCTACACCTCAGGGTCCTACAGATGTAGAATTTTCTAGATGAGTATGAGGTAGAGATTGTTGGTCATGTAGGCCATATTGCTTCTCTCGAGATGTAGATCAGGAGGCTAGGAGCCACTCCTAGGGAGAGGATAGGTGCAGGTGGATCATAGGCTAGTGGGCGCTCCACCTCAGGGTAGTCTTCCATCCGGCCTAGTCAGAGGACCCAAACTCGCATAGAGAGGCCAGTAGGCTCACATCACTCCACTCAAGATCCAGCCATAGGGGGTGGTGTTGTAGGGGGCATAGGCCTAGTGTTTGATTGATGATGCACTAGGCTTTTATTTTTGAGGTCAACTGACCTATATGACTGTAGCCTTCGGGAATTTTTTGTACATCTCGGTACTTGGTACACATATTTTGAGACTCTTTTGAGACATACATTTATATGAGATCTTTGCATTATACCTCATTATGTGTGTCATTTATTACTTATGTTTTTGTTTTATTTATGTGATGTGATGATGGCATTATGATGAGTTGATGTATGTGTTAGATGATAGATGATATTTATGATGATGCGGATATTTAGATGGATGCTTATGTAGATGCTTATATGATCTGATTATTGTGACATGATGTGATGTATTATGAGTTGATTTGATGATGGATTTATGATTGTATGCATAGGTGGCTTGTGATGTGATCTTAGATGTAGATGGATGATCTATGAAATTATGTGTTTATGGATGCAATGTTTTCGTTAAATGCATGTTTAATTTTGATTTAATTGTATGCATCTAACTTATGTTATGATATGGTAAATGCAATGTGTCATGCACTGTTTATATGATGTTTAATCTAATGTGAATGAACCTATATGCTTTAATCACTTAAAACATAAGGAATGCATATGATATGATTTTAACAATCTAAATGGGTGATACCATAGAAAGTATAACAATCATGAATGTAAATAATCATTCTTATCATAAGAACTAATTATTTAGACATTCATATGTGAAATGTAATGGCATGGAATGTATGTAATTTCTTGATAAACTTATGTAATTTAAAAGATACAAAGTAGTCAGTGGTCATCTAAACATCATTTCTAACATCCATCCAGTATCTATCCTACTTTGTTAATACCCCTTAATTTACAAAACTTCATAAAGAAAATTGATGATGTGATTGATGATATGATTTGTTGCTATGTAGGAATTTTTGAGGCTTTTCCTGAGACTCAAACACTCTAGTTACCCTATCAATAGTTGCATACTGACCATACAAGACTTTTGAAAAGCAAGGCTTTCATCATGGACCTAGATATTCATTATCCCTATGTGTGCAAATGAATATATTTAGATAGAACTCAAGCATTTCCTCCGATGTCAGGTGAGATTCTTTCAGCCCATTTCTAAGATCGGGGATCCTCAATTGTTCATCTTATCCTATGTTGGACTTAGTTGGACTATACCACTAGGTAGCATTGGGTTACCTAAAGCTAGCTCATCCACATGCAAACATTGGTCTACACAAATGCAAGATGCTATTGTGATAGACATATCATCATGCGTAAGGGTATCACCATTTCCAGGCATGGCTGTACACCAAACCTGTAATGGGGATCCCCTTCCGATTTTATACAATGCTGAGAATTCCAGGGATTCAAGCTCCATTCCCTTATTTTCTTCATTTCATTTGGGATACTTGCTCATGCTTAGTGATGAAAATCACTATTTATTTTTTATTGATTTTTCTTTTTGAGCAAGGGACTTATGTAGGGATGAAAATCACTTGTTTGTTTTGTTTTTGTTGATTTGGCTGACTTTGAATTTGTGCTTGGTTTTGGGATTTTTGCTTATTTTAATGAAAGCAAGGGATTTATGTAGTGATGATAATCACTTGTCTCTGGGTAGGGTGAAACTTGTCCTTTTTCCAATTCTCAGCACCTTTGAACCGGTCGCATAGGGGGATAAGCAAGGAAGACCCTTTTTGCTTAAGGTAACCTAGACTACTTTTGCAACTTTCATATTTCCCTTGTACCAACTAGGATTTTAGTGTTTTTAATTAGTGATAGGATCCTGAATATCTAAGGCATTCATGACTAGACCTTACTCTCTACTAATCAATATGGCTTCCCACAAAAGCTGATAAGACCACTAGATATGGTTGAATGACCGAAAAATCTTAGCCTATTCCTTATAGCAACATGATATGGTTGTGTTGAAAAACATAGTTACACACATGGATGAATGGATGAAGGTGGACTTGTGTATTTGTGGTTGTGATACAAACTGTGGCATCGTTTGCAAGAGTGTGATCATAACATATGCAAATGCAATGGATATGCATGTTTGATGTTATGCAACTATATGGATGCATATGTGAGATGCAACTATTTTTGTATTTTTTATTTTTGCATTGTTTTTGTATTTTTGATTATATTTTGACCAAAGGGCTTATTGTGCCTTTGGGGCTTTTAGATTTTGACCAAGCGATGTGAAGATACCCTTGGAGCATTTTTTATTTAGGTGACCAAGAAGCATGAGGATACCCTTGGAGCATTTTTGATTGAATTTGACCAAGCGACTTGTTTACCCTTGGAGCATTTTTATTGAATGACCAAGTGGGATACCTTGGAGCATTTTTGATTGAATTTGACCAAGCGGTGTGAGGATACCCTTGGAGCATTTTTTATTGAATTTGACCAAGCGACTTGTTTACCCTTGGAGCATTTTTGATTGAATTTTGAATTTTTATGTTTTTTGAATTTGTTTGTATTTTTATGACATATTTGAATGTTTTTGTATTTTATGTATATTTGAATGTTTTTGTATTTTATGTATATTTGAATGTTTTTGTATTTTATGTATTTGTATTTTAAGTATAAAATACCTTCAAATGAATGATATTGAGAGGCTCAGGCTCTTCAACACCATCCAATGATGTGAGGCGATATGCCCCAGGCCCAACCTTCTCTGAAATCATGTAGGGGCCTATCCAGTTTACCATAAATTTGTCTCATAGGTGCGGTGGCAGATTTGAGTTTTGTTGGTTTTCTTTGAGCACAAGATCCCCAACTTTGAATTCTCTCAAGTGGACTTTACTATTGTAAGCTCGTGCAAGGCGATCCTGATAAACGTGGAGATGCTCCAAGGCATTGACTCGACGTTCATCAAGAAGCATTAATTGATCAAGGCGGCCTTGCCGTGCGGTGTCATCATCTATGAAGTCCTTCAATGCTATGCGTAGGGTTGGAATTTCCAACTCTAGGGGCATGATGGCTTCAGTGCCATATACAAGTGAAAATGGTGTTGCCCCAGTGGGCGTCCGCACACTCGTCCTGTATGCCCATAATGCCAGAGGCAATTGCAAATGCCAGTCCTTATGATTATCTTTCACTATCTTCCTCAAGATGGAGACTATTGTTTTGTTTGAGGCTTCTGCTTGCCCATTTTCTTATGGATAATAGGGTGTTGAAAAATTATGCTGAATATGGTATTTGTTCATTAAAGCATGCACATTTTTGTTCTTGAAATATGGCCCATTATCCGATATTATTTTTGAAGGGACCCCAAAATGACTTATGATATTATGGAGTATAAACTCCGTAATCCTTGGTCCAATTGTCGATGTCAAGGGGATCGCTTCGACCCACTTGGTAAAGTATTCAGTGGCCATTATGATGAATGTGTGTCGGCTTGAGGATGGGGGTGAGATATTCCCCACTAAGTCTAGTCCCCACTATGAGAAGGGCCATGCTTCCTGGATGGGTTGCAAGGCTTGTGATGGCAAGTGAGTGAGGTTTGCATGATGCTGGCATTTAACACATTTCTTGACATACTCGCAATAGTATTTTTCCATAGTGGGCCAATAGTAACCCATTCTCAAGATGCGCTTAACGATGGCCATGCCACTGAAGTGACCACCACACGTGCCATCGTGGGCTTGCGAAATTGCCCAAGATGCTTCCTGGGGCTCAAGACAATGAAGGAGCATTCCATCATAGCCTCATCTATAAAGGATCTCTCCTAGAAAGATGTACCTCATCACCTTCTATTTAAATGCTCATATTTCGACATGCGATAGGCCTTGTGGTACCATTCCAAGTTTTAGAAATTCTCGTAATTGGGAAAGCCAATCCTGATAAGCCATAACTTCTATGGATAAAATGACATGTTCCTCCTACGATCTAGAATCTATGAACACAGATTGAGAAATAACCCTATGGTGAATGGTTGTACCACACTCTATAGGGCCTTGAGAGATCAAAGATTCCCAAGATGCTATTTGCAAGAAAGCTCTAGCTCTGAAGGACCAATCCTGATTTGGTTCGTTCTGGATCATGTTGACTGACTCTTGATTGTCAATAGCCTCACGTTGTATTGTTGAGTGCGTGAGCACTTTAACATGAATGGTTGTGAAATCAGTAGATGGATTCTGAGGGATTAAGGATCCCAAAGATGCCATGGTGTCTACAAATCTATTTGACGTATGAGGGATTGCCTCGATGTCATACCATTCTAGTCGGGCTAGGTAAGTGTCAACAAGCTCCTTGTAAGCTTTCAGGAGTGGGCACCTACATTGGAACAATCCTTTGACTTGATTAACTATGAGCAAAGAGTCACCAAAGATATTCAATATTTTAATGCCCATTGCAATGGTTATTTGGAGTCCCAAGATTAGGGCCTCATACTCTGTGTTATTGTTTGTGCAAGGGAAGTCTAGCTTGAATGATAAGGGCAATGGAGCACCCTATGGTGTGATAAATACTATCCCTACTCTACCCCCTTGCTCACACTTCGAACCATCGAAGAACAATGCCATGTCTCTTTCTTTCTTAGGTTCTTTAGGTTCGGGTGGATCTGATAATGTGAAGACCGCATCATCAGGAAATTCTATGGTGAGAGGCTTGCTATCCTGAAGAGGTGCCTCTGCTAATTGATCTGCTATGACTTGTCCCTTGATGGACTTTTGGCTTATGAACTCTAGATAAAATTATGTCAATAGCATGATCCACTTTGCAGTACGTGTATTGTGATAGGTCTTGTTCATCATATACTACAAAGGATTTTGTTTGGATATGACGTAGGTCGTATGGCTCAACATGTAGTGTCTCAACTTTTTGGTTGCAAAGACCACTGCTAAACACAACTTTTCTACATACGCATATCCTAGCTCATAACTCACCAAGGTGCGACTGATGTAATATATGACTTGCTCTTTATCTTGTGCATTATTTTGGGCCAACATGGTGCCCAAAGTGAAATCAGTAGCCGATATGTATAGTAAAAATGGTACCTCTGGCCTTGGTGGAGCCAACACTGGTGGTGTTGCTAGGTAAGTTTTGATCTCTGCAAAGGCTTGTTGGCACTCTTCATCCCAATGAAATGGGACATCCTTGCGTAGCAACCGGTTCATGGGCCGACACTTGTCTGATAATTGAGCAATGAACCATTTGATGGATGCTACCTTGCCTTGTAGGCTTCTTAACTCCCTAATGTTGGTAGGGGTGGCCATTTCCATTATAGCCTTTACCTTTGTAGGATCGACTTCAATGCCTCTCTTAGAAATGATGAACCCTAAGAGCTTACCAGAAGTTATGCCAAACACGCACTTCTTAGGATTCAATCTAACATTGTGCTCAATGAGGTGATCGAAGACCTTTGTAAGGATTTCAGCATGCTCTTGCCATAATAAAGACTTGGCCAGTAAATCATCAATGTAATCCTCCAAGATCTTATGCATATAGTCATGGAAGATGTATGTCATGGCTCGTTGATATGTGGCACCAGCATTCTTTAGGCCAAATGGCATCACCTTGTAATAGAATGTCCCCCATGGAGTAATGAAAGTAGTCTTATGTTGGTCTTCAGGTTTGATCCAGATTTGATTGTATCTAGAAAAACCATCCATTAGGGAGAGCATCTCATGACCTACGGTGGCATCAACAAGAGCGTCTATGTTTGGCAATGGGAATGAATCCTTTGGAGTTGCCCTATTCAAGTCTCTAAAATCCATGCAAATACAGACTCTTCCATAGGGTTTTCCCATGGGCACCATGTTCGAGACCCATTCGGGATAGTCAATGGGAACTATGAAAATCGCATCCAACAATTTTTGTAACTCGTTCTTCACCATCAAAGTGATGGTTGGATGCATTTTCCTCAACTTTTTCTTGACTAGCTTCTTCATGGGATCCAATGAAAGGTTGTGAACCACTAACTTTGGATCAATTCTTGGCATGTCTTTGTAAGTCCAAGTAAAAATATTTGGCCTCTCTTTAAGGAGAGGGATTATGATGGCTTGTTCCTCTGGAGACAGACTTTCTCTGAACTTGACTTTCTTTGGTTGAGTAGGATCATCACTGATGTCCACCTCGAAAGTTGCTTCTATAGCCATATGTGACCCATCCTCCAACTAGTGAGGCGTGGGTATCAAATGAATGTCATCGACAGGATTTATAGGTCCTACTGACTCAGGATCCAAACCAGCATGGAATACATCATATGCACAACCTGATGCAAAATGAAATAGTTGTAACACCTCTTCATTAGGGAAAAGGTCCTCAGGCTCTATGGGTGAATCAATATGATCCTAATCAATAGCCTCTATATCAAGACATAGTGGTTTAGTAGGATCCATTGGGTTATTAAGTGGAGTGGTCAAATCAATGGAGATTGTATTGATGGATGGAACGAAACCTGTAGGACCACATGGGTGAATTCTTGTCCCATAAGTTTCTCCTCCATACTCTCGATGAGGCTCTAGAGGAAAAGGAATCTCTGGATCTAGCCCATGAGTAGGTTGGATAATAGGATCATTGGGTTCTAAGAGCTCCCTGATAGAGGATGGGAATGTTAGGATATCTCCCATCCCTATTCTTGACAAGTGTATTGTTGCATGTGATGTGGATGATCCTATGGATGAATGGCAAGTAAGTTCTAGTTTCTTTGACTTGGAGATATTCTTCTTCCATAGGGACTTGGACTTTTCATGGCTATAGTTAGCATTCCTTGGGATTTCCTTCCTAACTAGGGTGCCTTTAGCTTCTTATTGTCTTTTGGTTTAGACGTTGATGGTCTCTTAGAAGCATCAATCATTTTGGGTGTAAGATGAGGTGTTGATGTTGATGGGTCTTTTCGTACCTCTTTGTCTCTGTCATCTAGTTGTGTAGTTGGAGATGAAGGTCCTACATATAGGTGGGTAGAAGGAATCACAAATTATCCTAGAAGATCCACCTGATGGACATATTTGAATGGCTCTTCATCAGCCATCACCACATAGACTTTGTCATCATGCACATACTTGACACATTGGTGTAAAATTGAAGGAACACACTTCATATCTCTTATACAAGGGTACCCTAGGAGGATGTTGTATTGCAAAGCCCCTTCCAAGACATGACACATCATAGGGATGGTCTTATGCCCCACCTTGATAGGTAGGACTATCGTTCCCATAGTATTGCATAAAGCATCATTGAAATCTCTTAATGTGTAGGCTCTTGAAATGATATTTGACTTGGGGATCTTAAGGTGTTCTATTGCTATTGTTGTGATGATGTTGATTGATGAAATTGTATCAATCAAGACCCGCTTAAAAGGTAAATCATTGACTGATGCAATATTTTGTAGCAGAGGGTCTGGTAAGGCAGTAGGCACTGTCTTAATCTCATGATCATAGAATCGAATTATAGGTTCTTGGCATTGCTATACTTGTCCCAAAAAATGCATGAATGCATTGGGGTCTTGTGGTTGGAGCTCAATCGATCTCAAAATCTCCATCAAAGTCTCCCTATGCTTTGGGGACTGTTGTATGAGCTCATAGATAGATAGCTTGGCTGGAGTCATTTGTAAGTTTTGCTCTAGTCTACTTTGAATAGTTACCGTAGTTCGAGTTGGTGGACCTGGAAGGTTGTTTTTCCCCTACCTCTGCCTAGGTGCAGTTGGGACATTAATGGGAGCCATAGGAGGCTGTGGTTGACCATATCATCTAGTCCTGGTAGCTATATTGATAATTTCAACCATCCCAATGCACCCATGGGTAGGTGTATCAATTTAGACTTGATTGACTTGGGCACCTTTCCCTCTAGGGGCCTCATGGTTTGGCAACAGGGTTTTGTATATGCCCATATCTCTGTTATCAGGAGCCAATGGGTTGTCAACTTTAAGTTCTCCCGCCTCAATCATGTTTTGCACCTGGTGCTTGAAACCAATGCAAACTTCAATGTTATGCCCCAGTATCCTATGATAAGGGTAAAATTGATCTTCCCTATATCCTTTTGGCTTAGGATGGTTGGGATCTACAAGAGGTACATCAAGAAATCTGATCTTCCTAGCCTCGCTCAATTGGTTGAAAATTGATTGCATTGACTCTGATAGAGGTGTAAAATAGTGAGGTGGCTTACGTTCTCTATTTCTCCCCTGATTGTTCTTTTGATCATAATTGGTTGGTGGGGGTTGTGCTTGATAATTATGGGGTTGCTGTGCAGCCCCATCCTTAGGTGCAACCAATACTACTTGATTAACTGGAGTAGGGTTTGCCTGCTTCTGCTTGTATTTGTCATTCTTGCCATTTTTGTTCCACTCCTTCTTGTTTCGGAGCTTAATGGTTCCCTCATCTACTTTTATGTCCTCAATGAGTTTGGCCTATGCCAAGGCTTCCTCAAATGATGGATATTGTTGAAGTTGTAGCAAGAGGGAGATGTGTTTAGAACAACTCTTGGTGAAAATGCGGATGATTTCTTCCGTGGGGACAGAGAATGATAACTTTGCCATGACTTTTCTCCATCTATCCCCATATTCCATTACTGGCTCATCATCATAATGTTTTAAGTTGGCCAAGTCTAAAAGGTTCACCTTCATTTTAGCACCAAAGGAGAAATTCTTCAGGAATGCGTTTACTAGTTGTTCAAAATTGGATATGTTGTGCTTGGGAAGTTGGTTGAACCATTGAGTGGCAGCGCCCAAAAATTTCATAATGAAAGTCCTTAGCATAAGAGCATCATTGTCTTCAAGATGAAAACATGCATTGATGAAATTGGTAACATGCTCTTGTGCATCCTCTTCACCCTTGAATCTCAAAATGCTTAGGATATGTAGGGCTAGGGACTGATGGGCATAATGGTTGGTTGTGTATTTTACTCAATGTTGGTTGGTTCCCCATCGTCTCTTGTTTCTCAAAGGACTTCATTTTTTTAGTGAGTGCCTAGAATGCCTTTGAGGTGAGGAGTTCCTCTTCTTGTAGGCCCCCTCACGGTGGTAATGGGGGTAACCCTATGTGCACTTGACTTGTTCTATTCTCTTCCCTCCTACGAGGGGATTTAGGATGTGTTTGATCCTGATTTATCATATTTACCCTTTCTCCACCAGTTTGATGTTGTTCATGATTTGAGTGGTGGTTTCGTTGTGGGCTTTCTTCTTGTCTAATGTGCCCTTCTCTTGGTGAGTCAACACATTTATCTCTTTGATGATCATTGCCATTGGCTTGTAAATTGATACGAGCTAGTTGCTTAGCTTGTTCTCTTAGACGTTGCTCATGTTGGCACAAAAGCCTTTCTCTTTGTTTGTCATGCTCGAGAGCTTCCACTAGCTCTCGCTCTTTGTGCAACACATTTTATAACCATCACATGTGGTCATATTACGTTGTTAAAGAAGACTCATGTTTGTCTGATTCTGTTCTTGTGGTTTTGATTCGTAGATTCCTCAAAGAGGTCTTCATTGTTTCTTTGCTCTTGCTAGCTAATGTAATCTATTTTGTGTGTTGATAAGTGTCTCTATGGTCAAACTCTGCATGAGACTTGTGGAGTCACTCTGAAGCATCCCCAGGTTGAGAGGTGCACTTAGAAGTAACAGTTCATGAACTTCTAGATGCAGAATTTTTTGTGGCTATGGTTCTGGGAGGTGGCCTCGGATGAAACCGATCCAACTCATCTAACTATCTTGTTTTCCATGGCTGATCCCTTGGGGTGCCATTTACTCCAATGAGGTCATGATCTATTGGAATCCTTCCTCTTGTGTGAAGGGTATCTTCTATTTTATGTCTATGACTGGATGTAGCTCTAGTTTCTTGCCCTTCAATGGGTAGACCTATTCTCAATGTCTCATGTGAAGTTTGAGATATTGTGACTCTTGTGTGTCTTTTTGGTGATGAGGGCTTTGTGGCCCCACCTACCCTCCATGAGGATGGATATGGGGAAACCTCATCATCCCTATGTGAAGAATGGGGTCTAGAACCCTTCTTATGTCCATGTGGGGAGGAAGCTCTTGAAGCCTCCTCATGTCTTTGAGAAGTTTTTGTGTGTTTAGAGGAAGGCCTTGAGGCTTCCTCGTGTCTCCTTGATGATGATGGTCATGAAGCCTCTTTGTGTTTTTGTGATTTAGTTCCATGATTTGACTCTCTATTTGGGGTTTCTCGAGGAGAACCCCCAAGGGTTGAATTATCACCCCTTAGGCTCATGGAACTACATCCCACGGTTTTATGAGTATGTGGTTCAATGTTACTACGACTTCACCTATGGGTATGTGTTGCTTCAGATTCTCCCTCGGTATTGGACCGAGGATGTTTACTTCTGGTTTTGACCATTGTGCTTGTGAATTAGTCTTTTATGTTGCAATTTAGAGATAGCCAAACAATATCAAGCAAGTTTTTATCTTGATTACCAATTTATGTGTGCCCTAAACTGTTTGTTGTGTTTTTGATGTGTTGTTGTTCTTGTTTTCTTGCTCTTGTTTTGGATTTAGAATGAGGAGACTCATCCATAGTGGGAATCAAGAATACCCATGCCAAACATGATTTTCTCAAAAGAAACTAGGGTACACCGCTGAAGTCCCAATGGGGGGTTCACCTAGCTCTTCCACTCTGAACCAATGATTGTTCCAATAGTGGGAGATAGTTTGAACATGAGTAACTTAGTACCACTATAAAGAAGTTCCTAATTCTATTCTAGGAAGATCTAGGGGGCAATCCGGTGGAAGGAGATGAATGCCAACATCACCAGACTAAATTGAAGGTTGGTGATGAAATCCAACTCCCCAATGTTTAAAACATGCGTGTGTGTGGGGTTCATTTTAAGTTTGCATAAAGTAAAATGCATCATACAATAGAAATGAATCTTTCCTATATGCCTAATACTAATGACGTTTCAATTTTCAGAAAGATGCATAAACTAATATGAGTTTCATGGATGCACTCTATTTTGTGCAAATATGGCCTCTAGCAGGGCCTCAAAGCAAGCAAACCAACACATGATTTCTAGCACACTAGATTCTAGGGCGGACTTTACAAGCATAAGTCGTTGTTCCTAGAAACGCCTAGTGGAAATCTAAAATAAAAACCCTAAGATGCGCAAGATGCAAGTTCTTTCCTTTCCATTCCTTAGTTTCCAAATTGAAATGTGTCTTAATTTCATTGTTTTAGGAAAATAGAAGCAGACAGAGAACCATAAATCATCAGAAAAGTTGTACCAACCTCAAATCTAACTCAGAGAACCAATATTTTGTCCTCTGCTGCACTCCAGTTCTGGTCGCTATCGACCAGAGCGACTAATTTTTGGCTACTGTTAGTAGGAGCGGTTGACTTCTGGATGTTGTAGACTAGAATGGTTGATTTCTGGCCATTGTAGAGCATAGTGACTAAACCTGCACACAAAAACATGGATCAATAAAGTGGCAGAAAATAAAAACTTGGCGGGGGTCCCACCGTGATCGCCATCTATAGCGACCCCAGGGAAGCGACGCACCATCCACTACTCCTATTTGCGAATATTATTTAACTTATTCATATTTAATCATGCATTAAATGAAAGATACAACCGAGATACAAAGAAAATGAATAGATAATGCTTTTTATTGCTTTTTCTCAAGTTCGGTTACATATAGATCCCTCTAAGGGATTTCCTTCTTTTGATACATATTTTACAAAGTAGGGCAATGGATGTATGATATCCCCTTGCAAGGGGTGATGCACTCTCGTAGGCTTCCCGATGATGCACATGGAATTGTATGAGGGATTACAGATACCTCCTTCTCTAGGTATGGTTCCTAGAGGGATCCTTTTGCTTTCGTATGTTGATAACTTGTAAATGTACCTGTAGTCCTACAAGCATGAAAACAACAACAAACACTAAGCTATCCGAGATTGCCTCCTCGGATGAGGTTGTTAGCAATAACCCTAATGATAAATAGAAAGATGCTCAATGATAATAGAAATTAATGCTATGAATGCAAGTAAATCATATCTATGCTAATGGCATGAAAACATATAACAAGCTAAATGAAAGAAACTAATGCTAAGAACCCTAGACTAGGCCTACGGGCCACTGTCTGAGACAGTGGCCACTAAGATGAAAATATGTCTCTATTACTCCAAGGCTATGAATATAAGCTTGTTATTGATGTTGAAATGATTATCATTTCTTGTCCGATGTGTTGAATATCTTGTAGATGAAAAACTCTAAATTGGTTAGCACTTCGTTTCTCCTCAAAGGTGCTCCAATTTGCTCTCCAATTCGATAGGGCTTCGCTACAAGAAAATATCTCCAAGTCTCTAAAAGTTCTCTCTAAGTATCTCCCTCCAATTGATAGAATAAAGTCCAAGAAGAAGGTCTCCAGTGCATTTTAGGTTTACTACTTATAATGTGTTTGAGGCCCTAGGTCTAGTTCTAAAACCCTAGGACTGAATCCTACATGCAAACTGGATGTTAGCATGAGAATTTGAGTCTTTGTCTACCCTTGAGGGCTAGTTAAATGATGTCTAAATCTAGACTTGAGTCTTTCATGTAGACTGGCTGTGAGGAATCATGCAAAGTTATCCTAGCTTGGCTTTATTGCATGCAAACTACCACTTCTACTCGAGATTAGGCTATATTGGTGGCAAAATGCATTTTAAGGTTTAGCCATTATCGTCTATAGTGACTAAGGTTTGGCCGCTCTGGTCTACAATGGCTAAGGTTTGGCCGCTCTTAGCTGCAGCGACTAGGATCCAGCCACTCTGGTCCATAGTGGCCAGGCTTGGATGGGCTAAGAATGCCCCAAATGAGTGGTGAAAACCACTTTTGATACTTGGAAGGTCCCAAGGTTTAGTCACATGATCTATGAATGTGCCCATGTGAGTAGTCTCCCTAAACATGACATGTTTTAGGTGTCTAGAGGTGGATACCCATTAATCTTAGGTAGACCTTGGATGGCAATAATTGATGCTTACATAAGCTATAGATATGAGAAAATGACCATTTTAGATGGTTATAATATAAAGAAATTAATCATACATCCAACTACACAATCTGTAGATTTGTTTGGAGAACCTAAGAATGAGAGTCAAAACATTGGTGGTTTATCAATGGTCCAACCTATCATGACACTTGATGAGTTGGGAGATAAAAATGATATCTCACTTTTTTAAGGGAGAATCCTCCTATGCTCCTCTTGAGTTTCCATTAGTGGGAGGAAAATACCATGATATTCAACAAATAGAAATTACACCTGGTAGAATGTTGAACATAGATAACAAGTTGACAACGAAACAACAAACCAAAATGAAACAAACATTGGAAAAACATCAAGATGCCTTTGCTTGGGAGTATTCTGACATGAGAGGAATAGCTCTTGAGACCTGTAATCATAGGATATATCTGGAAGACCATGTTAAACAAGTACGACAAGCATAAAGGAGATTGAACTCAGCTATGAAAGAAGTTATCAAAATAGAATTACAAAAACTCCTCACTGTTGGATTCATCTACTCCATTTCAAATAGTGAATGGGTATCACCATTAGTGGTGATGCCCAAGAATGGAAAGTGGAGAATTTGTGTTGATTATAGGTTGTTGAACAAAGCAACTAAGAAATACCACTTCCCTTTAACCTTTATAAATCAGGTCCTTGACACCTTAGTAGGCAAGAAGTATTTTTCTTTCCTGGATGGGTTCAATGGATACAATTAAATCCAAATAGGGGAAGAAGATCAAGATAAAACCACCTTCACTTGTCCATGGGGGACATTTGCTTACCGATTTTTACCATTTGGTCTATGCAATGCACCTACCACTTTCCAAAGGGTAGTTCTGAGTATTGTTTTTGACATGATTAGAGAGAATGTGGAGGTATACATGGATGATTTCATTGTATATGGAGAAACTTTTGAAATCACCACAAAAATATAGAAAAGACACTTAAACATTGTGAGGAAACTAATCTATCCCTAAGCAATGAGAAATGTTATATGTTGATGCAGGAAGGGATAGTTTTAGGACATCACCTTTCTACATATGGGATCAAAGTAGACAGAAAGAAAATAAAAGTCATCCAAACCCTGCCTACTCCCAAAACACAAAAGGATATCCATAGTTTCCTAGGATCAACCAGTTACTATAGGAGGTTTATATCAAACTTTAGCAAAACTGCTAAACCTATTACCACATTGTTAATGAAGGATGCAAAGTTTGTCAGTACTAAAGAATGTGAACAAGCATTCAACACCTTAAAGAAAAAACTAATTATTGCTCCAGTGCTGAGAGGTCCAAATTGAACCATACCTTTTCACATATATGCTAATGCATCTAATAATGCAATAAGCTTAGTACTGGAATAGAAATATGGTGATGATTTTTATGCCATCTATTATATTAGTAAAAATATCACAGGTGTTGAACTCAATTATACTCAAAAATAAGGATTTTCTTGTAGTAATACATGCTCTTAAATTTTTTTATCATTATATCATAGGATATCAGGTTTTTGTACATACTAATCACTCAATGATCGGATACTTGACAAAAAAACTTGGGATTAGTGGCAAAATTATTATATGGTTGTTACGTTTGCAGGAATTCAATGTGATAATAGTGGACAAGCCAGGAAAGGACAATGTGGTAGCTGATTTCTTGTCCAGATTAATACCTCCAAACTATGCAGCTACATAGGACCAATTTCTAGATGAGCATTTGTTTGCTCTAAATGATCATATACCTTAGTGTGTAATTATGGCTAATTATTTAGCCATTGGTAAAGTATCCCCTGCACTTTTACCTTATGAAAAATAAACTTTAATTGAGAAAAGTGCAGATTTCTTATGGATTTATGGGCACCTATTTAAAACAGGGCCTGATCAACTCATGAGAATATGTATTGCTAGGAATGAAATAACTGAAATACTAAAGGATTGCCATGATGAACCTTGTGGTGGCCATTTTTGTAGGAAAAATAATTGCATATAAAGTGTTCTAGGATGGTTATTACTAGCCTTCACTATTTAGGGATGCAATCGAGCATGTGAGCCAGTGTGATCAATGTTATAGGATGAGCATACCTACTCTCAAATATGAGATGCCACTCCAACCACATGTTCATATTGAGTCATTAGATAAATGGGGATGGAATTTGTAGGACCTATTAATATGCAATTAAGAGGTAAGAGGTATATCCTAGTTTGTACTAACTATGTGACTAAGTGGGTGCATGATTCAAAGGAGAAAAATGTAGCATATTTCTTGTATTCATCAATTTTTACAAGATTTGGGGTTCCAAGGGAGATCATAATTGATCAAGGACCTCAGTTTACTTCAAGGATGATTTAGGAACTCATGCAACAATACAAAATCAGGCATAACAAAACCACTCCCTACCATCCAAAAGCAAATGGGTAAGTTGAGGTGACCAACCAAGAGTTGGAAAATATCCTAACAAAAATAGTGTAGCAACATAGAAAGGACCGGGCTAGTAGATTACCAAAAGCAGTTTGGGTCTACAGGACCACCTGGAAGACTACTACTAGTTTCACACCATTTTAGTTGGTCTATAGGAAAAGTGCTATGATGCCTATAGAGTTTGAAGTCAAAACACTTAGGACTATAGTAGAGTTGAATATAAAATTGGATGATGCATAGAAATAATGAATTCAACAACTCAATCAGTTGTATGAATACCACTTAGATGCTTTAGAAAAGGTAGAGATCATCCAGAAACAAAGTGCCAAGTGGCATGACCACCACACAAGGCCAAAGCAACTTAAGTGGGAGAATGGGCATTACTATATGATTCTTGGTTCCAAGAAATGAAAGGTAAGCCAATGCAACTTTGGATGGGGCCATATGAAGTGACTAAAGTCATCAACAATGGGGTTGTGAGGATCAGAACAATTGACAACAATAACATTACCTTAATAGTCAATGGCCATCGCTTGCATCCATACCATGTGTTTGAAGCATACATGATTGAGTCTAGATTAGGCATGGGGGAGACCCCGGTTGATTCTTATTTCATCTTGAGTTAGTAATATGTGGACCTAGTCCACATATTCCCAAAGACAATTGTTCTTTCAAAATTTTTCTTTTTTTAGTTGTATTTTTGTTTTGCAAGAACAATGCCCTAAGTGCAGCTCTTAGGTATCCTAGGAAACCTAGGCCTAACAAGCACAATATCCATGAACCTATGCCTTCCAATCTTTCTAGGATAATTTTCTTGCAGTAGGAGTAGCTAGTGCCCATTTAGAGAGAGGAATACTAAACCTGAATCTCACAAGAGTGTTTGGATTGGTCTTTATGGAAAATAAAACACTCAATTGTCGGTTCAGGGGTGGATGCTAATGTTGTTCTAAATTCTTCAACCAAAAAATTGAAATGCCTGATCAAACTTATAGTGCATATGTGAGGAAAAGTTAGTTCCCTTTGAATAAAGAGAAGTGCCTATTTTTTGTTTTTTTATGGGAAAGACACCTGATTCCCGTTTTACGATAGAAGATGTCTGATTCCAATATTATAGTAGAAGGTGCTTGATTCCCATACTGTAGAGGGGAGGTGCATGATTCTTGTTATATGGTACAGGGTGCCTGACTCCTAGTATGTTAAGGAGATGGTGCCTGTGTCCCATATTATGGCAGACCGACACATGATTTCTAGTTTTTCGAGAAAAAGGGTGCTCGACTTCCATTTGTTGGGATAACAACACCATATTTATTGTTGTTGAAAAAATAATTGACTTTGTATAAAGTTTATTTTATAAGTACAACACCCAATAGTTAGCTAAGGCACTTGCTTCCCATGTTAGGCATAAACACCTAATTGCTAAGATGCCTACTTTCCATGTTAAGCATAAGCGCCTAATCGCTAAGGCACCTGCTTTCTATGATAAGCAAAGCACCCGATTCCTAAGGTTCCTGCTTCTAATTTCCAAGGCCCATGCACGCCATAATTAGAAAGAAGGTGCATAGTTTCCATATGGTAAAGGTGTCTGATTTCCATATTTTTTGACCATTTTCTACCTTGGGAGAATAAAACGTCAGCATTGGGATGTGGCCCAAGCCACGTTAACACCCCACGCACATGCAAAGTCAAATCTATCACAAACAAAATTAAAAGTTTACATCCACCAACTTCTGAGGAGGGGGTTTTTGTCATCCCAAGAAGATAAATTTTTCCTAACTTTTGTTTTGAATTTTGCAGGATGTCTCGAATAAAGTCATATTACATCTACCGAGAACCAATCACGTGGAGGAGAATTTGTTGTATGGTAAATATGGCCATCATTGTTTGTTGTGGTTTACCTAGTCATAAAACACTAGCCAATAGCAATGTACCACATATATCTGCACATATACACCCATGAAATAAATTTAGGTGCATGATTAAATTTTTTATTTTATGTCTATATTTTTTCATACACGTGTGTCTATGGAAAAATGTCGACACAACTCCCATTACTATCCTAGCTATCCGAATTACTCCACTTGGCACTATGCTACATGTCATGGCTTTAATTGATCAAATACCTATGGTTATCACCTTCACACAATTGAACACATGCTCAAAGGAAAATTACCATTATTCCTATAATCATTGTTGATTACGATATTTAACTGCCTGCGTGTAAGAAAGCAACTATTTTTAAAAATTGCTTAACAACTACTGTAAAGCTACCTACAGAAAGAAATAAACCAGAGTGTGAAGTGTTGTAGTAATTCAAGGAGAAAAACCAGAAGCATTTTCCAGTGAACTGTAAACCAAAGGAAAAGCATGGGGGGGGGAATCAAAGAACCATGACCTCAAGAAAAGTGAACCTACCAAAAGCTCAGGGATTTTTGCAGACGTGCAAACCCAATTTGATGCTGCAGTATGGATGGAGTATTTTTGACTAGTCATTCAAGGGTAAGATGCAGTGGTAGCTAAAAAATTTGCAACATCCATGAGGGATGGGATTGTGCACATGTGGGGACGGGAGATTCCAATCATTGAAAATTATATCACCATAGTGACAGACCTCCCTATGATAAGGGAGTGAATGTACAAGGAAGATAACCTCATGCTATGTGTGCAGAGATTCTTTGGGGGACATACCAAGCACCTGATGCACGCTGGTTTGCCCAAACATCATATTCTTTAGATCTAGAGGGTGGTATTCGAATAGATCACATGATTCTTCACTTGCTTTGGTAGGTACTCCACATTGAATGCAAATTATTTTTTCTTTCTCAATCACATACTGCATGGGGACAAAATCAACATCCTGCATTACCTTGCATGTGCCCTCAAGGATGAGGCCAAACGGTACCAAGCAAGCACAACATCTGGCTTGGCTCACCATGGCCTAATGTCAACCCTTGTACAATATGCAAAGTCACATAGAAATTTCATAGTTGAGGATATCAAGGGCATAGACACGGTTCCAAGGGTATAAGAAGAGGGGCAAATGCCAATATATAATGAGCAATCGACCCAAGCAGTGATATAACGAGAGAAGATGGTGCCTGCATCCCAACCTATAGAAACTACAAGGGAATTAGGACAAGCCTCGTCCCTTATTTTTCCCCAATTTTATGAGGAAGCGGGATAGGATTTATCTCCCATTATCCCTCAATTTGAGTATGAGGTAATATAGGAACCACCAAGCCCAACGTCCATACCAAATTCCACCAGGACTCGAAGGAGAAGGACAAAGGTGTCTAGGGTGGTTTCAAGCTCATCCAACGATGAAACTACAATCAATGAGCTAAATAGGAAAGAGTACTTAACCCAAATTTTACAAGATATATCCAATGGGCAAACTCCTAAATAGGAGGTTGTAGTAGAATATTTGCCACAAGAGGACTAGGAGGAAGATTTGCAGCAACAACTATAGGTATTGAGAGAGTAGGCTTCCACTTGGGAAGCCAAATACAGAGAAGAACAGACTCTATTTCAAGAGTCTAGGAAAGAAGCTGCATTGAAGATGCATCAATTGTATCAAAAATTTTGGCAATTACAGGGGAAAATAGTACGATTACAACTATAGGGTAGATTAGTGGGAGTTGAGTAGGTGACCAAAGTAGATGCAACGGTGCAGGCTAAAGGGGTAGCAAAGGTACCCCCTATTGATATAGAAATAGATAAGGGGAAATATGTTGTAGTGGAAGTAGAGCAGCCCTATTCCACATCTTATTCTACCAAATAGGCACTTCAAGAAGATAAAGTTGAGGTTGAGGAACCTCAAAATTCAAAACAAAGGAAATGAGGATAAGAATGAAATGGAGGCTGAAGAGCCTCAAGTTTTAGATAAGGTGAAAGAGCCACAACATTCTCCAACTGATGAAGGGGCCAAATAGCCTTAGGAGGAAGAAGCAGTTCCAGTTGAGAAACAATTTGCTACATAGGAAGAAGAGTCTCAACAACCTGCATCTGTTGAAAACCAAGAAGCAACAAAAACACCGAAATACCCTGAGATGCAGCACATAAAGTTGAGGTCAAAGAAAAAATTTATCAAGGCATCTTAGCGAAGACCTAGAACTAGAGTGTGAGTTGCCAAATTGAAGGCATTGGGAAAAGATTCTAATAAATATTTAGAGTTGGATTCTGATGAGGAATGAGAGGCAGTAAATAAATTGTTTGCTTCCCAAAAGAAAAATTTGAGGAGATTAAGGTAGACAAAAATAATTGGAAGAAGACCTCTAAGAAAGCACTTAAGGAAAATAAAAAAGAGGCCAAAAAGCAAGCCAAGGGGCCTCCAAAGATAATTCTAGTTGCCCAACTTGAGTAATTTTGGAGTTTGTATGGGTCGATAGGTGATGAGCCTTCAAGGATGAAGGCATATTTTATGAGAATGGGATTTCTAGGACCTGTGCCACCTACAGATCAAGCATCAAGCAGTAAAACTCCTCCAGTGGCAAAAATAGAGGTCAAGGCTAAACTTGAAATTGACCTAACAGGGGTTTATTTACCTACAAACAAGGTTACCAAAAATTCTAGCATCCCATTTTGCGATGAAGATGTAGTACCTATGGGCAAAGAGTTACCTCTTCACCATGAGTACTAGAAAATGGCTGAGCCCGCATTCCAAAAGGGTGCCAACAGTTTATTTGGTTACTATTTGAACATTGAAAAAGTTAAGGTGGCCTGGATAAGGGAACTATCCAAGAAAAGAGTAGGGTCAAGTCAGCCAGTTTGATGCAGCAAGCACCAAAAACAATAGGAACAGGAGTTACCCGCTCCTAAAGCACCAAAGGGGTAAAAGCCCTAGGACAAGGAAAAAGAAAATGCCACTAAAAAGAAAAGGATAGAGACCAACAGGGCTTATTGGGATGTTGTAAATAGAACTGATAATTACCAATATAAAGTGGAACAAGGACGTGCCACCCCTTAAGCATGGGGGGATGATGAGCCCCAAAAATGCTCATTTTTATGTCTTTCTTTATAAAATAGTGGCACTTATTTTATAGATGTATATGTTTTATGAAAATTATATATATTTAACAGTTTATTCTACATGTTATTTAATATTTGTCTTTAAGTGTATTTTGTGTAGATTTTGTGGAAATTGTTGCATGTTGGTATGTTTTCGTCGAGGTCCCACTCAGACCTGGTACTTGCAATTTCATGAAGACAAAACATCCATAAAACATCGGTGTGAAGTATAAATTTAGGCATCCAATTTCCTTTGAAGTGTTTAACTTCCATTCGACACTTAATTGTTAGGTGCCTACTTCCCGTTAGGCACCTGCTTCCCATTAGGTGACTGCTTCTTGTTAGGCACCTACTTCACGTTAGACGTATGCTTCTTGTTAGGCACCTGACTCCTGTATTGGTGCCTATTTTCCAACTTTGTAGATAAGGCACCTGATTCCTGAATTCTACATACAAGGTGCCTATTTCCTAACTTCTATAGATGAGGCACCTGATTTCCACTAAATCCAAATTCTAGTACGACTTTGTGGTCAGTAGAACAGAGCAAAATTTTAGCAACAAGTATAAATGGAGTTTTACCATTAAAACTGTACAAGGGACGATGTCAAAGATGACTAGCCAACTATTTTCCAACTACTACGTGAAAGATTTATGTAAATTGGGTAGAACAAATATCAAACATATTCTAGAAACAAAATACATTGAAATAACTCACCAGGCTTGATATTTTACCTGATTCCTTCATTCATGCAAGTGGTTGTAAAAGTGAATCATATTTTTTATTTGTTTTAAAAATTGTAACAGGGTGTGGCCGCATATCTTATAAATATGTAGGCCACCCCTGAATATGAGACCCCCAAGACTTTTCTATAATTTCTTTGATGCAAATATTAATAAAATATTTTCTGGGTTATTTCCTGTTAAATCGTCTAAAGCGTCCGATGAAGATTTAACATGGGAAGAACCTACTGGAAGCGTGGTCCCACTTACAACAGAGTTCTTCCCTTACTTTATTCTATTTTATATTATTTAATTTTATATATATTAAATTATTTTCCTATTATTTTCCCTTATTTTCAGTAATTTCCAGCAAAGTAGTATTTAATTTTAGTGTGCATTCTAGTCCTATTTTCATGAATGTAGGGTATATTTTTGGTTTGGAATTTAGAATCAAAACTTCAAAAAACATCAAACACCCCCCAAACCATAAATTTAAGGGACTCATATTTGAAAGAGAAATTATAAGCATATATTGTGCACGGTTGCTCACAAGACTACGAGCTACCTCGGATTGACAATTAAATGGAGGCAATTAATTGAATCATATAAAAACTAACCAATATTTTCCCCAACATCAGGTTCAGCATGCACTTTCAAGGAAGGGCATTGAGATCTTAGGTGCCCCTATGTACGACATTCCACACAAAGGGCTAGCTTATTTTCATATTCTAGTGCTTGCTTCTGGTAGTAAGTTCCATATTCTAGCTCAATAAGTGTGGGAAGCTTTAAATCTAAATTTGCATTGACACAAATTCTAGTTGTCATCCTTGACCTGGCCAACGTGGCATGATCAATGGCCACAAAATCACAAATTATTTTATCAATAACTTTGAGGATATCCTCATGCCAAAAATGTTAGGGAAGGTTTGGAAAATGGACCCAGATAGAGGCATGGTTAATGCTCTAGGTTTTGGGGTCAAAATATTCAGCCCATCTGCATAGGAATAAACTACACCTTCCTAAGAACCAAGGTCCCCCTTTGAGAATTTGGCTAGCATCATCATGATTGCTTAGTCGTATACCAAAAAAACCTCTAGATAGACCAAAAATTTCCATGCTACCCACAACCTTCCATTTAGCATGCACCCAACTCCTGATGGTTTCAAGATCAGGTCATCCTCTAATGAGCATTTTGACTAGCAAGAAAGTTTCCATTGTGAGGTAGTTTTAAATAATACTTTCAGGGACTTTGAGTTTTGTCCTAATGGGTTCGAGAGAAGAGGAGAATTCTTTGGTACTGCTCCTCCCTCCACAAAGGACTTTAAAAAATTATGGATTTTCAGTAGTGGGTCCCTCAACCAGGGGGTCCAAGATTTGATTCCTTTCTCAGGAGGTTCATATCTCCAGAACTGAGCCACCTTTTTGAAGGCCTTATCACAAATAATATAACCATCCTCAGACACCTCGAAAGGATCTCCAGCCTTACCAACCCCATGAATGTCCTCCTGACCTCTAAAAATTTGAATTTGCTCATTCTTGCCTTTAAAATTTTGAATTCCTGCACTCCCACATGAACAGTGTTTGCATCCGCCTATCATCCTACCCCTCTATCCATTTTTCTCTCTTTGCACAAAACTAATTATTATGTTTACACACAAGTTTATCATGTATATTTAAAGAAGCATATATAAGATTCAACTTATCTTTCTAATTTGTTAATTTGTTTGGCTTATGGGTATATCAATGAGAGGATTTTTTTATTTAAATCTAATACCTCTCAAGCATGTCACACTAGTTGTGATTAAGGAGACTACTATGACTATGTTTAATAGTTTAGTTCACCTTAGGTTATTAAGTTATATTTATTTATTTTAATAAGCTATGTGTGGCTTCTATTGGGGACCACTCCCATTACAAAAACAAAATATTACATTGCTCTCCTTATATTTAGAACAAGTTTATTAAAGCATACCCAACTTTTATTTTCTATCAAAGATATTCTTCATTTGTTTCTATCAATAATATTCTCCATCTTCCTCAAACTATTAAGTTTTTATAATCAACTCTATTTATATTAGATGTCTTATAATATTTAAATTCTGTCAAGATGAAATTCAACAACATGAATGACTAAAATATTTTTTGCCCAACTTCTATATCTATAAATATCTTGTGTATAACCACCTCACAATTTCTTAATACCTTTTATTTAGGGTTCTTATGCATTCCCCAAATATTCCAAAATATTTTTTTTTGTATTTATTTGTGGGTTTAGCCCTATTCCTTGTTAGCACTTGTGATATTTGCTTTTAGTTTCCCATATCAATATCCCTTTGGGTTTCCTTTTCTCTTTGTTTTTGATTCTTAGGTCTTTCTCTCTTTTTTCATTCCCAACAATACTTTCATCTTCATTAATCTCTTAAATATTTTTACATTGCTCATAGTAATACCTATCATCTTTAGGTTTATCTTGTTCTGAGGGATCTAAAGTGCAAGGAAAAACCTCAAAAGCACAATCTTCTTTATGTTATTCTGGAAACCCTATAGTGCAAAGATGCTCTTCTATATTGTACACATGGAAAATTAACCCACTTTTTAGTGGGCAATCTTCCTTAGTGCCCTTAAGAGGCCCTCACCCCTTGCCAAGTGCAAGGGAAGGCCTCTATCCCTTCCTTTTTTAATTATTTTATATTTTTGCGAAATTGTGCCCCATATTTACGAGGCGTGACTTCGCGCCAACGATATCGCATGTCGTTAGCATGGGGTACGACTTCACTGTTTAACCAAGTTTTTTAATTTAATTTATTTTATTATTTTTTTAAGCCCGCTTAGACCCAGGTTTAAACCTTCTCGTGTATTTTTGCGTCGGATGTGAGTTTATTTGTGCCCACTTTCCTTCTTATGATTGTCCATAAAAGAAAGTATGTTCTTGCAAAATCATGAGACATGAGAAGTTTTAAGTCCAAGTGTGATATGCGAACTTTTTGTGTCTGATCTATAAATTTCATTTCTGATTTACTTTCTCTACTACAAGCTAACCCCCAAAGTGTGAATTTTGGATTGATCTTCTATTGCATGGATTAGATTGATTTGCTATGTGATTTGGTGGATTTGTGGCGTAGTTTGGAGAGATAGAGTGTCTATCCAGATACTTGGTTCTCTTTTTCCTGCTTGTGCGATGTCCATTAGGGTTTGATCACTTTATTGTCTGCATTTATTTCATCTTCTACTTTCACTTCTTATTTTTTTTATTCTATAGAAAAATCATACCTAGCATTGGCAAAGCGTGAATTCACTTTCCCTAATTAGGGAAAATTTATTCGTAGAAGCGAAATCACGCTTTGTCTAGGCAGGGTGCAACTTTGCTGCTGTGATATCACACCAGCTCTAGAAAAGGTATGATTTCATCCTAGGACACATCGGAGGTAATTTTTAGATTCTGCTTTCACTGTTACATTCCATTATATCTCTAGATCATACTGTTATACTTTTATTTCTATTTTATGTTGTTGTCTTTCTAATTTATGATTAAATATCCAAAGGTCAATTTTTTCTTTTGTATTAGAAGGTCATCTAAAAGGACCTAAGGGGCTTGACTATTGCTATATTTGTTATACAATGGCCTATGCAGCCCCCCTAATACTAATTCCATTTTTCAGTGTTTCATAAGTGATCTTGTAGGAATAGGAATCTTTGATATCATTAGATAAGAGGAAAAAAAAGGCTAAATCAACCACTGGTATAGATAAGTGCTCTATCCATATTATTTGTTGAGAATAGGGTTTCATTGTTGATTTCTAGGAATATGAAAGTGAAGAGCATCTAGCCTGCATGTAGGGATAATTTTTGTGTATTTACTATTGCACATTTTTTCTTTAAAGGTTTTCTAAAATAAAACCCTAGGTTAGTGAGCATTCAAAAGAAAGAATCATTATAGGATAGATCTTGTATATCTGCATTCTATTTTCAATTGCATTATTTTGTTTCTGCATTGTCATTTATCTTTTCTAGCTTAGATCTAGAAAGGCCAAGCTTAGGTGATTACCTAAATCTGAATACATCAAATAATAATTAATATCTTGAGTACTTGGAATGAGTTCTTAAACTATTCCTGGTGAACCTTTCCCCCTAGCACCGAGTGTAGAGTACAACATACCCCCGTGGTTCACCCCACAAAAGGGTTCCCTCCTTGCAGATCCAGCCCTTTTGTTTTGGGAATTGTATGCGATAGGGCAGTTTTCCCCCTCTACATATTTGGTGAACCCGACGTGAACACCTCATTTTTATTTTAAACACTAAGCAAGATCATTAAATTTGTGTGCCAAGTATCTAAAAATATAATTACTTTGTATGTGTAAGTGCATAGATTTCCTTTGGTCTTGGTTCTTTTTCTTGTCTTTCTCCTTTTTCCTCAATGTCTTTCGACCTTGAGGAATGACAAAGACTTCTTAGGTTTGATGAGATTTTTTAGGAGAATGATCAAATCATTAAAGAAAATCATAACCTAGAAGAAGAAACTAATAATCATCTTGACCCTATTCAATATCCTAATGGGAATAACATCTTTAAATCCTTTGATCATATATGGAACTTTTATAAATATCATAAACATGCTTTGGATATGGCCTTTGAGGAAGAAGCATTGCTTGAAAAGAAAATCCCATATTAGAATTCTTTGAGTGAATCTTTGAATCAGGTTATCAAATGTATCAACCTACTTATGCCACTACTATGACCACCAATATTGGAATGAATTCAACAATTCATCCAACTAGTAGTAGCACTCAAATTGGTTCTCAATTTCCTCTTACATCCTCTAATATCAACAATATTTTCTCTATTCGACCACAAGTAAATATTCCATTCTCACAAGGCACCACCTATAACAACAAGCTTCACATGTCCAACCTAAGTCAAGGGAATGTTGGGAATGCACATAATTCAAAAATGCAAAATTTAACAAGTGTTGTAAACCAATTGGTTTCAAGAATGGATATGATTCAGTAATCAAGATTTACATACAAGTATAGGGATATGTGTAGTCAACCACTGGATTCTATTGTCACTTCCAAACCTTATCCCAAGCATTTTCCCATGCTAGTATTGCCAATCTACAAAGGGACTGAAGATCAAATAGAGTATTTAAGGGGATTCAGAATAGCTTACCGTGATCTTGTTTATGATGATATGCTTTTATTGAAAATATTTCCAAAGAGTATTTCTATAATAGCATTGGAGTGGTATTATCGGTTACCCAACTATTCTTTGAAATTTTTTGAGAAGACTGCAAAAATGTTTGTTCATCAGTTTAGTGCTTATATTGCAAAGGAAGTGACCATGAGAGATATATGATTTAAAGTAAAGTAGAGAGGAATGTTTTTTAGAATTTTTATCTCGTTGGAGAAGTATAATTGGATGATTAAGACAACCTGTGTATCAGAAATATATGCTTGATATATTTATGAGAAATTTACAAGAACAATTATCTTATGCTTTAGAAACTACTATTGTCACATCTTTAGATCAAGCGATTGAGTTAACCAGAAAAGTGAACAAGCTCTCATCAGGAGAGGTCAAATCAAGGTTAAAGAAGATAAGTCGACTAAGTCTCAACCTAACAAAAATATAGGAGATAATAGTGATAGTAGGCCCGTTAATAATGTTAATAATATCCTACAAAATATTGTGCTTCAAAAACCTCCTCAAACAAATTTCATGAGACTTTGTATCCCTATGGAATCAGTTTTAATGCAACTATTAGATGCTAAGGCAATAGAATTACCTTTGGTAAGACAACCAGATACTAAAACTTATTGGTATAAAGAAGATAAGTATTATGCTTATAATAGAGTAGAAGGACATTGGACTAATTCTTGTAAAATATTGAAACATGTGGTTCAAGACTTAATTGATGTCGATCACATTGACACGAGTTGTTTCCAGTCTGCTAATAGCCAGTAAAATCAAAATAGAAAAAGATAAGCTAATCAAGTGTCTTATAATAATGTACCACACCAATATAATAACAACATGGTTGGAAGGATAACAACTACTTCAGGAAAAATAGTACAAAATATGGATGAGTTAGCAAAAATTCCACTCTTAGAACTTTAATAGAATTCTCAAGCCCATAAAGAAGCTATGATAAATGTTTTGAAACAATATCCAGTACCCCCGGATATATCCTCGGGTGACATGACAAAAGTTATAGACTCTCTTCGAAAGCCTCATCTAACATTTTTAGATAATGATATGACTTCTTTAGGAGTGCAAGAAGATTCTTCGCTATATATCACTGCTTACATTGGTGACACCCTTATTAAGAGGGTGATGATTGATAATGGTTCTTCACTTAATGTTTGCACACATCATTTCTTTCAAAAGTTTATATTGAAGAAATAATATTTAATTACATCCAATGACATCATCAATACTTTTAGCAATGATTCTCAAGAAGATTGTGGCACTGTTTTACTCCCTCTTAGAGTTGGACCAAAAATTTTAAACACAAATTTTTATGTGGTGTCTTGCCCTACATATTTTAATATTCTTCTTGGATGACATTGGATTCATGCAATGGAGGTTGTCCCTTATACTTTTCATC
This sequence comes from Wollemia nobilis, assembly GCA_028583015.1. NCBI lineage: Eukaryota > Viridiplantae > Streptophyta > Pinopsida > Araucariales > Araucariaceae > Wollemia > Wollemia nobilis. Next base: position 85,290 of record JAQPPZ010008846.1, on the reverse strand, counting down.
AATGTATAAAATTTGAGTTTGAAAACTGAATCATTTCTATCATGGGTGATCCTTGTCCATTCAAATTTTGTTCATCGAAAGACCTCGCCCAAATTAATTCATCATAATCTTCCTCCAAAAATTCTTCTACAAACATTTCATCACAAGATCAAGATGATTCTTCTTGTTTAGATTTTCTTTTTAAGGAATATCATCAAGGTTTAGAGTGGAGTGTTAAGCGTGAGGGCTCCAAAAACTCCTTGATGTTGGTTTTATCAAAGCCATTGACTATTTTGATTGGATATCCAATATTGTTTCTATAGCTAAGAAGGAAGGAACAATCAGAGTATGTACCTATTTTTGGGACATTAACCTAGCATGTCCCAAGAATGATTTTCCTTTGTCCAACATAGATTAGATTGTAGATTTCACTACCAAATATGGAATGCTTTCACTCATTTATGGTTTTTCAGGTTAGTAATCAAATCATGATTGCTCTTGAGGACCAATTCAAGACAACATTAACCACCCCTTGAGGTACCTTCTATTGTAAGGTCATGCCTTTTGGCCTTAAGAATGTAGGAGCTACCTATCAGTGGGCCATGACTTATATTTTCCATGACATGATGCATGATATTATCTAGGACTATGTGGATGACCTTTTGGCTCATTCCTTATAATGAAATGATCATTTTCATGACATAATATCAATCTTTGAAAGGATTTGGCAGTATAAGGTTTGTATTAAACCTGCTAATCATGTGTTTGGGGTGACATATGGAAAGTTGTTAGGTTTCATAGTGTCTAGACAAGGCATTGAAGTGGACCCTATCAAAGTAGCAACTATCATTGATATACCTCCTCCTCGTGCCCTGACCAAGCTCTATAGTCTACAAGGTAAGTTGCAATCTATCCGCTAGTTTATTTCCTAGTTAGTCGATAAGTGTCAACCTTTCCTTTGGCTCCTTAAGAAAGATGTAGTTTTTTGGTGGGATCCTGAGTGTCAAAAATATTTTGACAACCTCAATAGGTATCTTACCTTCCTACCTATTCTAGCCCCCTCTGTACCTAATAGGCATCTATTTCTTTACATAGCAACCACTCCTCATGCTTTAGGATCCATGTTGGCTTAGCACGATGATGAAAATAAATAAAGATCTATCTACTATATTAGTATAACTTTGGTTAGCTATGATACCAGGTACACTCCCTTAGAGAAGCTTTGCCTTACTGTAGTGTTTGCTTCTCAGAAGTTAAGACACTACATGCTCAGCCATAATATGTTAGTAATCGCAAAGTTTGATTCCTTGTGTTACTTGATGTCTAAGCCCCACCTATCAATTCAAGTTGCTAAATGGGTGTTGGCCCTTAGTGAGTTTGATCTAAATTTTATAGGTCAGAAGGCTATCAAGGATCAAGTGATTGTTGATCATTTAGTCTTTTCTCCCCTATAAGCTACCCATCCTATAGTTGTTGAGTTTCTCGATGAGTGCTTCAATGTTGAAATTGAAGAGTCCAAGTCTTAGAATTTGTTTTTTTATGGAACCTGATGCATGAAGGGCACTAGAGTTGGAGTTGTTCTAGTTACACCATAAAAATAGCTCATCCCTTTATCCTTCAAGCTTCATTTCTCTTGCACTAATAATATGGCATAATATGAAGCTTTTATTCTTGGTCTTAGAGTAGCCTTAGCTTTGCAAGTTAAGGTCCTTTCTATATTTGGTGACTCTCAACTTGTGGTTAATCATATTAATGATGTTTATCAGACTCAGGATGATAAGATTAAACTCTATAAGGAAATTGTTACCAGGTTGTTGTCTTATTTTGAGCAGGTGAACATAGAGTCTATCCCTAGATTCTCAAACCACCATGTGGATGCCATGGTTGCTGCTACATATTTGTTCACTTTGGAGTTAGAAGATGATCAAGCCTTGATTATCATCCGATAACTCCAGGAACCCATGTATTTGAGTTCTTGTTTCGATCTTCTAAATTATTTTACCATCGAAGATTCCCCATCTAAACCATGGTATAACATCTTTAATTTTCTTAAATATGGCTCGATGCCTGATGGTTTAGATCGCAATCAGCATAAGCTATTGTGCAAAATAGCATGTTGATTTGTTATAATTGAAAATACTTTATATCAACGTTATTTTGAAGGAATCCTTTTATGATGCCTTAACTCTAATGAAGCCTGACTTGCTCTTAGTTACACTCATGAAGGTTCATATGGAGGCCATTTTAGCGGCAATGCGATTGCCAAAAATCTCCTTTGAATGGGGTATTATTGGCCTTCCATGGAGAAATATGCATGTAATTTTATCTGGTTCTGTGACAAGTGTCAATGCCATGATGATCTTATTCATACCCCTTCTCAATATCTTCGAGTTATATCTTCCCCCTAGCATTTTTCCATGTGGGGATTGGACATCATTGGGAAGGTTAACCCGATGTTGTCTGATGGTCATAATTTTATCATCACTATGATTGAGTACTTAAATAAGTGGGTTGACGCCATGCCTCTAGTTATGGTGACTGAAACTCAGGTTTATAAATTCATCTTCAACCAGATCCTTTGTAGGTTTGGGATTCGTTCGGTGATTATTTTTGACAATGGTACTCCTTTCAAGAACAAGGATGTCCGTAATATTTGTGCTAAGTATAAGATTTAGCACAGATGGTCAACTTATTATTACCCCCAAGGTAATGGACAAGCCAAGGCATCTAACAAGTCCTTGAACAATATTTTTAAGAAGATGGTTAATAAGACCGATCATGACTGGAATACCTAGCTTTATCCCACCTTGTGGGCATATCATACTAGTGTGTGTACTCCCACAGGAGACTCCCCATATGTATTGGTTTATGGGTCTGAGACAGTGTTCCTTTTTAAGATAGAGGTCCCTTATTTGCACATCTTGTTACAAGATGTCGAGGTTGGTGAAAATTTTAATGCAGAGCATTTACATGAGTTGGAGTTGTTGGATGAAAATCGCATCTACATATTAGATCATTTGAAAGCCTATCAAAATAGGCTCCAATGATATTATTATAAAAAGGTTCACAATTGTTCTTTTGATATTGGGGATATTGTCCTCAAATAAAACCAATGGAACACTAATGCTCATGTTGATATTTAAGGTAAATTTCATCCCAAGTGGTTAGGTTCTTTTGTCGTAATATCTAAGTTTGGTTTCAGTGCTTATAAGTTGGCTTCCATGGATGGTAAAGAACTTAAAGAACCAATGAACATAATGCATTTGAAAAAATATAATGCTTAACTTGTTCTTTATTTTGCATATGCATTTAGTTAGGTCCCATTTCATGTTTGCTTGACATATCCTGCATGCTTGCCTATAATATTATGCATGATTACTTGACATTATGTTCTTGCACTTTTTCTTGTCATATTTGCATTATTGCTTGCTCATGACTACTTTCTCATATAGTTTCTAGAGATTCATGACAATGGCATGTGATGATACCTATTTAGGTTGTAGCTCACATGCATTGCACTTTCACTAGGGTTATGATGCCTAGTGAAGCCCCAAGCTAGGGCCCATGCCTTTTTATCCCTTTTATCTACTTTGCTCTCTTTGTTCTTTATTCTCTTCTATCTTCTTCTTGTATTCCTTGACTTTGAAAGTTTTTACAATGATCATATTTTCTCTCCAAATTCAAGGAATGTAATCCTATTTTGGTATGACCTTGTCTTTTTACATGATTCTTAATTATCCTTTGTCTTCTTTGTTTAGATAAGGATATACATTCTTCTCTTCTTTGATTGCACCATTCCTCCCCCTTGACTTTTCACTAGCTGAAACTCTAAGTTAGGGGCACACATGCATAGTTCATTGCTCCTTATTTTCTTCCTCTTATTTCTTCTAGCACATGCACACACTCTCATTGTGTTATGCTCATATCGATTGGTCCATACATACATACGCATACACCTTCTCAGGTTGTATTGGCATACACATTACATATATCAATTTACATTAGCATAAATTATAACCCCCCTATTAGGTTACGTCTCTCTTTTAACTCAATGGGCCCAACACCCCATTACAAGATTAGCTCCTTGGGCATTGATAGTAGGCCTCGGCATAAATCCTAGCAGGTAATTTCCCTACAATAGTCACTAGCGAGCAACCACCCATAGTCGGTTACACTACATTTTATGTATGGTCCATATTTAACGAGTACTACATCCTTAGCGGGTTTTTCACTCCATAAATGGACCATATTTTGAGCATAACACCCTCTAGTTAGGGTTTTGATATAGCTTTCTTCTCGATTTCATATGGTTGACCTTTGGAGTTTTATCATTATTTTTATTCTTCTTCTTTCGCTTCACAAATTTCTATTTCATCTTCTCTCCTTTTCCTATATTCTTTCTTTTCCTTTATTCCATGCATTTCATGCTAGCTAACTTAGGTTCATATTGTCCCTAGTCCTCTTTGGTTTGATTTTTTGTTTGCTTACCTTGTTCTCTGTGTTCTCTATGATTTGCATTTTCTTTCTTCGCTTCTTTTCGAGTTTCTTAAGGAAGTCCATTTTCCTTTCAAAACTCAAGGGGGAACCCTAGCCATAGAGGCATTAATGATAGTAATGTCATGCCCTTTTTTCTAAACCTTACCACCCCATTTTCTATGTTTTTTGCCCATAGAAGTTTACATATTTCTTTGATGTATTTACTAGGCCATAAATGCATCAAAGAGGGGGTAAAATGTAGACACAAAAAATTGACCCACTTTTGAGTGGGCAATCTTCCTTAGTGCCCTTAAGAGGCCCTCACCCCTTGCCAAGTGCAAGGGAAGGCCTCTATCCCTTCCTTTTTTAATTTTTTTATCTTTTAGCAAAATCACACCCTATATTTATGAGGTGCAACTTTGCACCAACGATATCATGCCCCGTCAGCATGGGGTGCAACTTCGCTGTTTAACCAACTTTTTTAATTTATTTTATTTTATTATTTTTTTAAGCCCACTTAGACCTAGGTTTAAACCTTCTCTCATATTTTGGCATCGATTGTGAGTTTATTTGTGCCCACTTTTCTTCTTTCGATTGTCTATAAAAGGAAGGATGTTCTTGCCAAATAAAGAGACATGCAAATTTTTAAGTGCAAGTGTGATATGCAAACTTTTTATGTGTGATCTATATGTGAATTATTTAGAGTTTATTTCTTATTTACTTTCTCTACTGCAAGCTAACCCTCGAAGTGCGAATTTTGGATTGATCTTCTATTGCATGGATTGGATTGATTTATTGTGTGACTTAGTGGATTCATGGCATAGTTTAGAGAGGCAAAGTACCCGTTCGAATACTTGGTTCTCTTCTACCTTCTTCTACGACATCCATTAGGGTGTGATCACTTTATTGTCTACATTTATTTTATCTTCTAATTTCGCTTCTTATTTTTCTTTATTTTGTAGCAAAATCACACTTGGCATTAGCGAGACGCAACTTCGCTTTCCATAATTTGGGTAAATTTATTTGCAGAAGCAAAATCATGCTCTGTCTAGGTAGGGTGTAACTTTTCTGCTACGATATCGTGCCAGCTCTAGGTGAGGCACAATTTTTTCCTAGGGCACATCAAGGGTAATTTTTAGATTCTGCTTTCACTATTACATTCTATTCTGTCTCTAGATCATGCTATTGTACTTTTCTTTCTATTTTTTGCTATTGTATTTTTTATTTATGATTAAATATCCAAAGTTCAATTCATATAAAAGGACCTAGGGGGCTTGAATGCTGCTAGATCTATTATATAGTGGCCTATGCAGGCCCCCTAATACTAATTCTATTTTTTAGTGTTTCATAAGTGATCTTTTAGGAACAGGGATTATTTGATATCATTGGATAAGAGGTAGAAAAAGACTAAATCAACCACCGATATAGATAAGTGCTCTATCAATATTATTGGTTGAGAATATAGTTTCATTGTTGATTTCTAGGCATCTAAAAGTGAAGAGTATCTAGCCTGCATCTAGGTATAATTTATGTGTACTTACTCCTACACATTTTTGCTTTACAGGTTTTTTGAAATAAAACCCTAGGTTAGTGAGAATTCAAAAGGAATAATCATTCTAGGATAGCTCTTGTATGCCTACATTTTGTTTTCAATTGCATTATTATGTCTCTACATTGTCCTTTATCTTTTATAGATTAGATTTAGAAAGGCCAAACTTATGTGATTGCTTGAAACTGAATACATAAAACAATCTCGAATATCCTGAGGACATGGAACGAGACTTTAAATCGTTCATAGCACTAGGTGTAGAGTACGACATACCCCCGTGGTTCACCCCACAAAAGGGTTCCCTCCTTGCGGATCCAACACTTTTGTTTTGGGAATTGTACATAGTAGGGAATTTTCCCCCTCTACATATAGTAATTATATTATTATTATGCCTTAATAAACCTAAATTGTTATGGGTTTCCTCCATCCTTATTTCTTTATTATAGTACTCTTGAAACCTTAAAGTGCAAGGGATAACATCTTCACCCCTTTCACTTTTATTACCTGGAGAATATTTTATACTACTTGAGGAAAATGAAGATGATTTACCTAGAATAAACTTGACCTCTTTTGTCATATTTATTTTAGGATTTCTTTCCACATCTTCTTGTGCACCTTTAATTCCTTTTAAACTTACCAAATGATTTTGTAGATAGGTTTTATTTACCTCTTATTTCAGAATGGAATATCTTTGACCTAATCTAGCTTCTATTACTATATAATTTCCTTGCTTCATCTTGAAGTGTATCCCATATCTATATATTTTTATTTCTTTCTTTATAGTTTTTACTTTGCAAACTCTTGCCATGTGTCCAATATCATAACAATTGTGGAAATGAAATGTGATATTTTCATAATCTACTTGATCTCATTCTCTTGATTCAAATTTAATATTAATGGATTGTGGCAAAGGTTTTAAAATATCCATAGAAACACATATTCAAGTATATATAGCATGCTTTCAATCCTTAGTAGTTAGTCCTTCCTTGATGAATTCCCCTAGGGTATTTCTAATATTTTTTAAAACATCCTTATTTATAAGTTGATATGGAAGTCCAAAAAGTCTAACCCATACTAGAAGCTTCTTAATAGTTTTTGTCTCAACAAAAAAAAATCATTCCATTGTCTCAAATAAAGTGCATATTTTCCCCTAAACCATGGGCCACCAACCATTATTCTATCCCTAAGTTTTCAACTAGAAAATATGATGAGGGGAAAATATTAAGCAAGAAAAGTCACAAAGTAATTTGAATTTAATCCCCACTTCCACTTGATCCAATTTTGAATCTCTAAAAACCCTAACTATGATATATGGAACTTACATATTATCCCTTTACTTTTAAGAACCATTATATCGTGCACAATCATCTCGTACTTTATGCTTACTTCTAGTGTAACATCTGATACCTAAATAAAAATTACCATGTATTTGCTTTTACTCATATCTCCAACTTAGGCTTCCATACTTCCGACTAGGGAATCCTAACTTTCCATTAAGTATTTCAAATATGACTTTCATTCTATACTAGTTAATGTGACTCAATCTTAGCTTGCACTCCCTCTTGGCTTGCACTCACTCTTGGATTGCACTCCCTCTTGGCTTACACTCTCTCCTACCTTGCACTCACTCTCGACTTGCACTTCCTCTTGGCTAGCAATAGCCCCTATCTCTTATTTTTTTCAATATTCTTTCACTTTAGCAATTATTTGGAAATAATATTCCACACATTCATGGTAAGGTTTTGAAGCATCGATGCACTCTAGATGAGCATGCCACTCATTTACCATGACTAAATCTTGGCCTGAACTCCCTCTTAGCTCACAATTCCTTCTAGCTTGCACTTCCTATTAGATCACACTCCCTCTTAGCTCGAAATTCCTCATATCTTGAACTCTCTCTTGGCTCACACTTCCTCATAGCTCGTACTTCCTCCCCGCTTGCACTCCCTCTTAGATCACACTTCCTCTTGGATTACATGTTTTTTTAATGAGTTTACATAGGTTTTTATGAGGGGTCCTAGTGTCATCATACCGAGTGGGGTTTGAAACTTGGACCTCCCAAAGAGAGGCCAAATCCCTAACCACTACAATAAGTCTACAACTAAATTATTAAGCTATATTTTAATTATGTAGTATTCTAGTTTTTTAGAATAATTATAAAAAATTGGGGTTTATTTTGTGATTTCCCACTAGTTTCTATAAATAAACATAAGTAATAAATTTGCTTAATTTTTTTACAAGGAAAATATTAATAGACACATTTGTATGGAAGACCCTAAGCATAAAAAATTACTATAATGTTCATATATTAGATTCATAACACTCCAAAACAATGGATTGGATGGTTATGGGTATTATACCAATATATAAATCCCAATAATAATTATATAACATATTAACTTAATCCAAAGTGACATAAAGGCTTTAGTTTAATTACAAGTTAGGGTTTAACTATATCAAAGTTAATCATGGGCATGCATGTTCTACATAATTAATAAATAATTACATTGATTAATGATTGATTGTAGGTTCACACATGATTACATAGTACAATGTTAGCTTAAAATAATAATGTTAGATTAAAACTTTTAAAACCCGACATAATATGAACTAAGGGACCAAGAATAGAAGAAATTAGTGATAATAATGTCCTCTCTCCCATTATGTAATGTCTACTATTATTATGTACTCCCATATTAAGAAGATAGGCTAAAGATACCCCCTCTTAGAAATTACTCCAATCCTCTATAGTCACATAAGTCAAGACTTAGAAATATGACCTTCCCTTTTCTAGTACAATTCTTCTATTGATATGTTGACTTGTGCTTGGGCCACCTAGTTTTAGTCACCATAGATGAAAGAGATTTTACATGAACCTATTTATGAGAAGAGTCTCCATAACTTCTCAAGAGTACCTAGATAAAATTAATAGAGAGAAGAGACCATGAAATGTTAGATATTTATTCTTCATTAAGAACTTAGAATGAACTAATAACTCAAACATAATTTAGGAAGAGTATGGATTAAAAGATAAAAGTTTAAATACTTCCTTTTTATGCCTCCACAAGATCTAATATTTGTTTTCAATGTACCAAATCCAACAATCTCTCTCATGAATATGAAGTAAATATTCTTATTCCATAATATATTATAAGTTATTTTATTTAAAAAGGTGCTATAAGTATTGAAGATAATCACACACTGATATGTCCATACATATATAATAAGTCCTTGAACAACTACCATCATTTCAAAAATCTTAAAAAATTATGTGATTTGAAAAAAGGGTTGAAAATACTTTAGTATGTAAAAGTCATGGCCTTGAGAAGGTTTTCACTAATAGTCTTCAATAAAATAAAAAACATTATCTCCTCAAGTATTATAATATCTGCAACCAATCATAGTTTTCCATATGTTCACTAATTCACTAATGACTAATTTTAATATTTTGCCACTTATATGCTACTAGATGCCAACAACAATTATGGAAAGGAAAATTGTGTTTTAATTCACCAATAATATGCATATAACAAAAAAATATTTTTTGACATGGTAGAGTAACACATCAATTGCCACATCAATGAAATCTTCATCTTGATATTTCAAATATGTCAAAGAAAAATCCATTATATTTGGAACCTAGGTATTGCATGTGCAAGGTTTCTTGGACTATATATGGTGTTAGCATACCCATTGAGGCATATAAGTGATCCCCCATAGTTATTCTAGGGAAAATCCTTGAGACTTTAAGTAAGCACACCATAAAAATATTGGACAACAAAGGATATAGAATTTGCACTTAAGTCTCATCATCCAATTCCCTTACACATGGGTGGGCACATGCAAGCATTTATATTTTTCGGGCACCACCAAGTGATGGAAATTCAAAAACCGGAACCCTAACCCTTTTGCAAGGAGAGACAGGGGCGAGGCTTACTCATGGGTGGGAACATGCAAGCATTTATGTTTTTTAGACACCACCAAGTGATGGGAATTCAAAAACTGGAACCCTAATCCTTTTTTAGGGAGAGACAGGGGTGAGGCAGAGATATCTAAAGAGATAACATGTGGGTTTTCATAGTGAATTTGTCACTCCATCATGGGAATTTGAAACCGAAACCCTAACCCTTTCGTAGGGAGAGACAGGGGCGAGGCAGAGATATTTGAAGAGATAACGTGTGGGTTTTGAGACCAGTAAAGTGCCTTGGCTTGAATCTATTTCATTTTCAATCTGAGAATTGCATTCAACAAGGTTGCCATTCTCTCCTTTCTTGGGCTTCTCCCTTGTTTTCTGTGGTAAGCCTTGCGATTTTGCCAAAACAAGAAGTTCGGTTAGGAAACAAAAATTCAAAACTAGAACCCTAACCCTTTCAAAGTGAATACGTCACTCCATCACGGGAATTCAAAACCGGAACCCTAACCCTTTCATAGCGAATACGTCACTCCATCACTATGCAAGTCGGTGGATCTCAAGCATTTGTGTACAACACATGTCCAGTATTGAACTTCACTCAATATTTTAGCAGGATATGGTGCAAGGGATCCAAGATGGGTTAGAAATTTATCTTCCAATAGATCATGTTGTGAACTTGAGTGACAACGGCTTCCAATTTGCTGCACAAAATAAAAGTGAAAACCATACCTTTCCACGACGTCTAGGGCAAGGATTAAAGAGATCACGAAACAAGTTTCAAGCAGATGATAAAAAAATGGCTCAGATCTCAAGTAAATCTGGTGCTAAGGTGCACCCACAAAATAAATCTACTGTGCAAACCCCTGTCAAGGGTAAGAATTTTGAAGACTCAGCCCCAAAAATGAATTTTAGGGATGCCCTCCATGGTGGACAGCCTCAGCCCAATGCTAATATTAATCTTAGGGCTTCCCATAAACCTCTAAGAATGCCCAAGATTGATCCCAGGAAAATAGAGTTAGGATGTCTTAAAGCAGCTGATGGAACTCCTATTGTTAAGCTTGATATGGGTAACATTCAAACTGGCATTGAAGATCTGGAAAAAAGAGGACTAATTTGTCGGTTCGTGGGTTTTCGTCCGAGCCTACCTGCTTTCAAAGTCTGGGCTGCAAAAAGCTGGAAAACTAAAGGTGAGTTACAAATATCTATCTATCCAAATGGTTATTTTCTTGTTTTATTTGCAAATAATGAAGATAGAGAGAAAACTTTTCAAGGGGGTCCCTGGTTTTTTGGAAGGGCAGGGCTTTTCATGAAGCCTTGGCATACTAAATTTAAATCCGAAGAAGAGATGCCTTCTATAGCTCCCGTGTGGGTTAGACTCTTTGGCCTCCCTATTGAATTTTGGAATCCTACTATTTTTTCTTCAATTGGGAACTCTTTAGGAACTTTTATGATGATCGTTGATTGTACTCAAAATTTTGAACATATTATTTATGCTCGGATTTGTGTTTTAATGGATTTTGACAAACCCCTACCTAAAAATATCACATTACAATTTGGGGAAGACACTTGGGAGCAAGTAGTGGACTATGAGAACATTCCTTTTCGTTGTAGAATTTGCCATGAATATGGTCATTTGGCTAGTGCTTGTCCAAATAAAATTCCTGATCAAAAGAAAGAAGATATAAACTCAGCAGGTTTCCAAATGCCTAAGAAGAAGAACACTCAGAAAAAACCAGTTATGAAAGATCAATCAAAGTCATCTGCTAATATGTTTGAAATCCTTTCCACAAATGATGTCCCAAGTGAGGAAGGGGAAATAGTAGAAACAAAAATCTTAGAAACACAATTTAAATATGAAGGGAAGAACTCAGAGATAAACCAACAAATCAAAGGTTTTCAACAGGAAAAAAAGGAGAAAATTTACACAAGAAAAACAATCCTTTAAATGTCAAAACTTCAAATAATACAGGTCCCAATATAGACTCTGTTGAACCCTCTAGTAAAATTCTGGCTGTGTACGAGCATTCTTCAAGGTTACAAGCCATCTCAGATTCAATTGGAGTAAGTCAAGAAATAGGGAAAAAAACTGAAGATGGATTCTAATCAAAAGGCAGGTCGCAAGACCAATCAATATCATATGGTAAAAGAAGGTGAAAAGCTTGTAGAGGAAGGTAAGATTAATGCCCTTCCCAATTTTTTTAGCACTGGTATTAATGAAGATCATCACTTGGAATATTAGAGGACTCAAAGGGAGTCTTTCAAAACAAAATGAAATTAGAAGAATGATTCAGATAAATCATCCACATCTTGTTTTCCTTCAAGAAACGAAGATGTCAATGGAGGATATGGACTCAATTGCTAGTAAAATTTGGCCAGCTAGAAAAGTGGTTTCCCTCAGTTCCCAGGGGACTTCTGGTGGCATTGCTTGTCTTTGGGACCCAAAAGAGGTAGTTATTCACCATATGGTTGGCAGTTTGGGTATTTTGGCTATAGCTATTCAAAGTAGACATTCCAACCAAATTATGCTCTGCATTATTGTTTATGCTCCGACTGCTTTGGAGGAAAAAAGAAGTCAGTGGAAGAATATTACTCACATTATCTCTCATTTTCCTGAAGCTTGGATCTTGATTGGAGGAGATTTCAATACCATCCTCTCTTTGGATGAGAAAATGGGAGGAAACAAAAATTTGGACAAAAGCACTGACCTCATGAGCGAATATATTTTAAACCTCCATCTTGTGGACATCCAACCAGATAATGGCCTTATGACTTGGTCTAACATAAGGCAAGGCTTAGCGTGTATAATGGAGAGATTGGATAGGTTTTTGCTCTCTAAAAATTTCTTAATCCAGGGTCACATTCCTAAAGTGAAGACTCTTAACAATGTTGGTTCGGATCACTGGCCAGTCATGGTGGAAATCTGGAAAACCAATGTGAGTTTCTCTCCTTTTCATTTTCAATTAATGTGGCTTAGAGATAGTTCCTTTAGACCTCATGTGCAACAATGGTGGAAGGAAGGTAAGCCTAGGTATGGGACTAAGATGTTCTATTTTGCCAAAATACTGCAATACATTAAATCCAAAATCAAGACTTGGAACTGGAAGGAGTTTGGGGATGTTCATAAAAAAAACATGAAGTTATTGCTCAACTTGAAAACTTGAATAAGAAAATCCATTTAGATGGCCTCACAGAGAATAGAAGTGCAGATGAAATTAAGCTCACAACTCAGTTAGAGGAATGGGAAAAAAGAGAAGAACTCTTATGGAAGCAGAAATCTAGAATTCAATGGCTCAAAGAAGGAGATCGAAACACAAATTTCTTCCACAAATATCTTCTAGCTCGCAGATCTCACAACTTTATTTCTTCCCTAAAATCAGATTCTGGAGATGTCGTCTATACTTGGGATGGCATGAGCTCTATTGTTGTCGATTACTTTTCCAATATTTTTGTTGCTACTCCTCTTGACTCAGCTTCTCAACAAAATGTTCTTCAAGCTATCCCTTCTCTTATCACTTCTAAGGAGAACTCTATTTTAACTGCTCCTGTTACTATCAATGAGCTTCAACATGTAGTTTTTAAAATGCAAAAAGGGAAAACCCTAGGTCCTGATGGTTTTCCCATTGAGTTCTACCAAGAGTTCTTGGGATATCCTTCATGCTGATTTATTAGAGGTGGTGGAAGAAGCCAGGAAAGCCAAAGATATTTTGAAGGTTATCAATAAAACTTATATTACTCTTGTTCCAAAAGCTCAAGAGGTTGATCACATCTCAGCTTTTAGACCTATTGCTTTATGTAATGTTCTCCTCAAAATCATTACTAAGATCATGGCAGAAAGGTTGAAGCCTCTTTTGCATAAGATTATTTCCCCTGAACAAGGGGGTTATGTGGAAGGGCATCAAATAGTAGATGAGATAGTTCTAGCTCAGGAAGCCATCCATTCCATGGATATGCAAAAATCTCCTTCCATGTTCATTCGGTTAGACTTATCCAAAGCTTATGACAGAGTGGATTGGCACTTCCTTATCAAAGTTTTGAGGCAATTTGGTTTCTCTAAGCATTGGATAGATTGGATTATGGGATGTATCTCTTCAGTTTCCTACTTAGTTCTTATCAATGGCAGGCCTTCTCAGTCGTTCCCTGCTTCCAGAGGTATTAGGCAAGGTGACCCGCTTTCCCCTTATTTATTCATCATTCTTGTTGAATGCTTGGGGAGGACTATAACCAAGAAGAGGGATAACAAAATCCTTGAGGGAGTTACCATTGCTCATGGAGCTAGACCTATCTCTCATCTTCAATTTTTTGATGACTCTACTCTTTTAGGTAAAGCTACAGTTAAGGAAGCTTCTAACTTTAAGCAAATCATTAGCTATTTTTCTAAGGCTACTAGGCAGTTGATCAATGAAGACAAATCTAAAGTTATTTTCTTTCACTGCTCTGCCAGACAGGAATCCATGGTCTTGGATAAATTAAGATATAAGAATTCCTCCCTTCCGATCACTTATTTAGGTATTCCCATCAATATTCAAAGGTAGAAAAAAAATATTGGAATTGGTTGTTGGACAAAGTCAAGAAGAAAATTGGAAAATGGACCAATAGGTGGCTTTCTTCGGGGGGTAGAATCACCTTGGTAAAATCAGTCCTTCAAGCTATTCCTATTTATGTTTCTTCCATGTTGAATATCCCAAAGGCCGTTCTTCGAGATCTAGATCAAATCAGTCATCGATTCCTCTGGAGTGGTACTAAGGAAAAAATAAAATGGGCCTTGGTGAAATGGGACACTTTATGTCTTCCTAAGAATCAAGGGGGGTTAGGATTCTGGTCTTCTATTAATAACAACAAAGCTTTAGCTGCTAAATTATATTGGAGAATGTTGCATAACCCCAATGCTCTTTGGGCCAATAATCTCCGTGCTAAATATGCTGAGAACAAAAGTCCTGAAGACCTTGTTCGCTATCATCTTCCTACCAAAGGTTCTCCCATTTTAGCAGTTCTTAAGACTGGTGAGGATTTGATAAAGAAAAATTTATTTTGGATCATTCATAATGGTCAACAGGTAAATTTTTGGATAGATTCTTGGGATGGTCACAAGCCTTTGATAACTCGGTTTCCCGATTGGAGGCCTTGGATGGAGGAGCTTCACCGAGCTAACTGGATAAAGGTGGCTAATTACTATCGGTACCATACTGGTAATTCAAAGGTTGGTAGATATTGGATCCCTATTGAGGACTGGCCTATTCAAATCCCAGAAAGGCAAAGACAAGATATCCAAGGCATCCTTCATATGAGGTCTCTCTCTTGGTCCCATGAAAAATATTGTTTTGGATGGAACATCACTACTAAGGGTGAGTATTCAGTTGCTCAAGGTTATTTGACCTTATGCCAGAATAATCCCAACCAATATTCTGACATATTTTCTCAGTTGTGGGCTCAAAATCTCTGGCCTAAGGTGAGGTTCTTTATTTGGCTTTTATTGCATCGTAGGGTGCTTACTGGTGAGCAACTTATGAAGCGTGGTTTTCATGGCCCTTTTAGATGTGAAATGTGTGGAGAGAATGTAGAAACTCTCAACCATATTTTTATTGAGTGTACTTTAGCCTCTGAGCTATGGAGGAGAATGGCCACTTTACTTGGCTTACAATGGTCCAATTTTTCAACTTTTGAACAGATTTGGAGGGATTGGCCTAAACAAGAGGGTGTTGATCATTTTATTAGGCAGTTAGTTTGGATGGGTTCTACCATTCTTCTTTGGAATATCTGGAATGAAAGGAACAATCAAATTTTTAATCAAGATAGGAAGGATATTCACTATATTTGGCAGAAGACCATAGCCAACTTAGTTGAATCAGTCCATCAACTCCTTAATCACCCCCAAAACTTCCACCAAAAATGGGATCAAGTGATGCAAATATTGAAGATTAAATCTGCTAAGGGCAACCATCTTAAAGGGAATGTAAGTATTTGTAAGATGGATAGGACAAGAAATTGGCAACCTCCTCCTAAGGATTTTGGTAAAGTCAATACTGATGGAGCCTCTAGAGGGAACCCTGGAAAAGCTAGTGCGGGAGGAATTGGTAGACTTTCAGATGGCTCCTTGGTTTTTACTTTTGCTGAGAATTTGGGTATTCTTTCCAATAACCTTGTTGAGGGGTATGGTATCCTCAGAGGCCTTCAGGAGGCTACTAAGGTTGGATGGGAAAAGGTGTTAGTGGAGTCTGACTCTCAACTCATGATTAATATTTTGAAGAATCCTTCTAAGAATCATAAGGTTGATTGGAGAATAAAAAGAATTATTGAGAAGATTCAATTAATCCAGAGGGGATTTTTGAAAGTTGATTACAATCATGTGGTCAAAAATCAAAACAAGAGTGTTGATGCTTTAGCTAATTGGGCTTTGGACAAAGGTGATCTTATTTGTTATGGCCACCCTCCTAGATGGTGGGCTTCACAAATAAGGGAAGCTCTTCTTTCTATCATTTCTTTGGATGGCTCCAGTTCTGAAGGTACCTAGTTTCTTCTTGCTTTATTTTTGCTTCTCTTTTATGTTCATTTTTTTTTTTAGGTGTGTACGTTTTTTTGTTTTGTTTTGTTTTTTTTGTTCTTGTGTTTTTGTTGTTTTGTGTTTTTTCTATTTGTTCTTGTGTTTTTGTTGTTCTTGTTCTTGTGTTTATGTATGTTTGTGTTATTTCGTGTTTTTTGTGTGTAAGTGTTTTCTATGTTTTTTGTTTTTGTTTACTGTCTGTTGTTGGTTGTTTTTTATTTTTATTTTTATTTATTTATTTTGTAGGTTTTGTTTGTTTGTGTTTTTCATGTTTTTTTTGGTTATGTCTTTGTAGTGTTCTGTTGTTTTTGTCATGTTTGTGTTTTGGTATGTTGTTCTTGTGTTTTTTCTATGTGGTTCGTGTTGTGGTTTTTTTTTATTTATTTTTGTGTGCTTGGTTGTGCTTTATCTTTTTGACACACTCAAGGAGCATGTTTTTTTTTTATTCTTATTTTTATTTATTTATTTATTTTATATCTTATTGTGTGTTTGTTAGCTCCTTGAGTATGTCAAAGGTGGTAGGCCAGGATCGTGCCCTGGGCGATTTTGGTGGAATGGATACCCCTGCCTCCTTGGGTCTTACCCGAAAGTGGCATCCCTTTTGGGATGTTTTCCACAAAAAAAATGCCCTTACACACTTAGCATCACCAACCAAATTAAAAATGAAATGATGACAATGTTATAAGAACCTTCATAGATAACACCATCTATCTCCACCATAATATTTGTGAGTTAGCCAAAAGGAACCTTTCACAAAATCTAACAAAATATTTTTTGGAGTATATTACATTATTTGGTACATGCTTAATGTACCCCCATGGTACCTTCATGGTACATTTGTAAATAATAGATTAGATTTGAATCTATAGTTTAGAGTGTGATTTATATTTTCTCTTTATAAGTTTGAATGTGTAGAAAATGCACAAATGTCATGTAAAGTTGTAATGTGCAGGAAATGCACAAGTATCATGTGAGTTAGAGTGCAAGTGTAGGTTGAGTAAATGTGCACAAGTGTATTATATGCAAGAGTGCAAATATGTAATGTAAATATGTGCACAAGTATCTTAGATTAGGTGTGCAAGTTATAAAAGTGTAAGAGTCATGTAAAGGTGTGCAAGTATTATAGGTACAAGTGTTCAACAATTATGCAAGTGGCAAGTAGATAAGCCAAGAGTCATTAGACTTGGAATATGAAGAGGAATAGTCAAGTATCCAAAGAGTCTCATTACTATGGCTATATTATGGAAGCAATAATCCATAGTTAAATATAGAGAAAAGATCATAGAGATTGTTATCTAGTTGTAAGGAGCATAGGAGTAATAAAACTTGTATACATTTTGAGCAATTAATATTTTAAGTTGTTCTTCATGCATAGTACATGAATGATTTAGGCTATTTAAATTCATATTTCAACATATTATTGAATTTTATTTGATTTATTATAAGCCTTGATATACATATTAATTTGCTCATATTATTATACTCTTATTATTATCTTGATCTTTATATATTGTGGCTATTTTATATTGGGTCCTATGAGATATCACCTATGATATTTTGTGGTAGTATAAGGATTCAAAATACATAAATATTACCCTATCTATTTTGATGTGGATTCACACTAGAATAAAGGTGAAGGATATACCACTTACCACCTAACTTATTTTACATTGTGTGAGAAAAAAATGAATTTGACTCAAACCCATGACTAAAACTATACAAGATCCTATCCATGTTCATTTATCCATTAGAGTGTTACTTATGATCATGTAGGGACATCTACCCTATCCTTGAAAAAATCAATCACACTAGAAGTCAAAAGGAATGCCAAGATTTCAAACAAATACAATGAGTGCAACTTGAACCTACATAGAAGCAAAAAAAACTATCTTACTTTCCTTATTCCAATCAAAGCATCAAGGGTCCCAAGTAAGAGACAAAATATGACTCTCCCATCTTCTTTACCCAAATTCCATGGCTTCCTTATAGGGATAGAATGTTTTCCTCTCTATGGAAAGGAGAAAAAACCCTTTTGAAAGAGATATAATAATATTACTACATCTATACATGATTTGAACATGTAAAAAATGGATTAGATGTGTTCCATTGATAAAAAAGAAAAAATTGGAGTAGGCATACATTCCTAAAAATAATTAAAATAAATGATGATAAATCATAGAGCAAAATATTTCATTTACTCCTTATTCCAAAAATACTTACAAATATCTAAGAAGTAATTTGCCTTGATAATGGAAAGTAAAATTGGAAGCGCAAAATAAACATTTTACATGACCAAGGCTATGCCCATTAAATGAGTTTATTATTTTTAAATAAAAAGATTCAAAAGTATTAACATCCAAGTCCTAAAACGCCAAGACTTGTATTCCCCTCTAATGCGGTTGATCAAGAAAATTACATTTGGATATCCTCCTTTAAGTCAATATTATGAGCTCTTAGTATGATTTCAATATGTTTTTGGAGGGATTGCATTCAATTTAGTCCTATGAGTTTTACAAATGCTTCTTGGTTATTTTTCTTGAATAACACAAGCTTATATTGAGAGGGGGGTGAACAGTATAAGATAACCTTTTGCTTTTCTTTCCCAAAACAATATTATCCAATGTTATCAATTGCAATATCTTTCCAAAGTAGTGTTAACCAATATCATCAATAGTAGTAGCAAAGCAATGCACATAATCACACATAAGAGAGACATATATTTAACGTGGTTCACCCAATGTGGGTTACATCCATGGAGAAAATATTTCTTATAAATTTTCTCAACAAATCTCTTGGGAACCAAATCCCTATTACAATTTTTATGGACCTCTGTCCAAAGGAGACACCAATACCCTATGCTCAAGTTTGTGGATCTCTATCCATAGGAGAACTCTATCCCCTAAAATCTGGTTCATGGACCTCTATCCATAGGAGAAATCTATCCCCTCTACTCTGGTTCATGGACCTCTATCCATAGGAGAACTCTATCCCCTCAACTCTGGTTTGTGGACCTCTATCCATAGGAGAACTCTATCCCCTCAACTATGGTTTGTGGACCTCTATCCATAAGAGAACTCTATCCCCTCAACTCTGGTTCATGGAAATCTATCCATAGGAGACACCTCTCCCCTCTACTCTGGTTCATGGACCTCTATCCATAGGAGACATCTCTCCCCTCAGATTTGGTTCATGGATCTCTATCCAGAGGAGACACCTCTCCTCTCTGCTCTGGTCTACTCAAAATCCAACTCAATACTCTACTAAAAAATGCTCCAATCCTTCACACAAGGCTTGCTAAAAATCTGCTCAAATCACTGCTCAAATCTGCACCAAGCCTACTCACAAGGCTTTCTCAAATTAGAAACAAAACCTGCTCATAAATATACCCAAATCTGCACCAAGCCTACTCACAAGGCTTGCTCAAATATACTCTCAACTCTTTCCCAAACCTGCTTCAAGTCTTCTCATAAGACTTACTCAAATCTACCTCAAACCTGCTTTAAGTCTTCTCACAAGACTTCCTCAAATCTACCTCAAACCTACTTCAAGTCTTCTCACAAGACTTACTCAAATCTTCCTCAAACCTACTTCAAGTCTTCTCACAAGACTTGCTCAAATCTGCCTAAATCTACTCATAACACATGCTCAAAACTTGCTCATAACACATGCTTTGATCAAAGTACTTCAGACATATTCTACCTAGAATTCTTGTTCAAGAACACATAGAAAATGATATGCAATACAATTTCACAATATGTTCTTTCCAAATATCACTCAAGGCCAATGCACAAATTACTTCACAAAAATATTTTTTGACCTTTGCTAGTTTATCTCAATATCAATCAATATTATGCACAAAACTTGCTCTCAACCCTAGCACATGTGTTTCAATATTAATAATGAAAATTTTATTTTTTATTTTCAGCTCATGTTTCCAATATCATTCAATAATGAAGCACAATTTTTTCACAAACCCTAGCACATGTGTTTCCAATATCATTCAACAATGAAGCACAATTTGTTCACAAACCCTAGCACATGTGTTTCCAATCTCATTCAACAATGAAGCACAACTTGTTCTCAAACCCTAGCACAAATATTTCCAACAATGCACATATATAATCCTTATTTCTCCACCTTATGATTCATAAATATTTTCTCAAACAAACACCTTAAATAAGGAATGATATCACCATACCTCTTAACTTGCTTTGATGAAGATGTGCCCTCAAAACCTATCTCAAAAGAATTTTTCCTTTCAAAGTGCCACTTCAAAAACTGGTTAGTAGATCTCTCTTTCAAATCTTCCACATTAAATTTTTCTTCAAAAAATGTGCACAGAGATAATGGTTTACAACTCCTTTTAATTTCCCAAAATAAATCTTTTTAATCAAAGAACAAAACCCTTCAAACTTTCTTTCACCATGTAGGAATACACACAATAATTAAACCACAATAACACCTTATTACTCCTACTTGTAAAAGGCACAACTAATTTTCAATATCAATAATGTACCTTATAATCATCCAAAACCCTAAGTGCAAAATACAATTTTAATTCCACTTTCATACACCTTATACCTCCTATATCAAAAAATTATTTCAACCTTATAAAGCCACACATAGAATTTGAAATATCATTATTCACACAGTACCTTTTATTTCAATTTATCATGCAAACATTCAACCTTATGTCTCCCTAGATCAAGCACTATGCATACCCAATAATGCAAAAATTAAACCTTGTGTCTCCCTAGGTCAAGCATTATGCATACCTTAATCTTTTCAAATTTAATCAAAAAATTTGTGCCCTGCCAACGTGCTACCACCGCGACTCAAACCTGCCACCTCTTCCTAGCCCGCGTCCTAGTGCAATCTAGGCTACCACGTGGGCTAGCTACCCACACAAGACTTATAATTCACAAACTCTGATTTGACATCCTCTTTCGTAGATAGTTTATTTTTCAATAAAACTCCAAGCAAAATGAACTCGTTGTGCCTCGAACCCGTGACCTCTCGCCTGCCATGACTTGCACAGGATCTCCCTTACCACCTAGGCTAGCCGCCCAGTTGGAAACCTCGTGCATTGCCTCCTTTTTAAATCACTGCCCCTGCTTCGAAATGTGTGCACTTGTCTTTTCCTCTCTCTGCCCTCAATGAATGGTGCGAATCATGCTTGATCAAAAACCTTGGCAAATGAATTATTTTTCTTCCTTTAATATGCAATTCGAACTTTATGAAGACGTCGACTCTCCTTTTTATTTCCATCATTTGAATTTGAATTTTGGCGCCTTTTAAAATTCAAATTTATTTTTATTATAATATTTAAACCTTGGTTTTAAATATTATAATATTTTTCTTGTGAACCTTTGTCAAATGATTTTCTTTTCAACCAAATAAAGTCTTGTCTTTTTCTTGCTAACATAACCATGGAAAATATTTTTCAATCAAATGAAACCTTTTTTCTTGCTTCATACATGATTTTTTCAATCAAATGAAACCTTATCTTTTTCTTGCTAACATAACCATGGAAAATATTTTTGCCTTGACAACTATTGTACCTTTGACATCAATATTTCTACCTCATGAATCCTTTGATGATATTTGCCTTGCATTTTATTATTTCAACCTTGAAGATAAATCTCAACCATTTTTCCTTTGACATCAATGACAACCAATATACTTAATATTTCCAACAATCTCCCCCTTTGTCATTGATGGCAACCCTTCTAAAATAATTCCTTTTACTATCATTGGATTCCAAATCTTCTCCCCCTGAGAAGTTGCTCCCCTTATTGAATTCTCTCCCTTACTAAAATCTCTCCCCCTTTGACATCAATGGCAAAGGGCTCCTTTGGGGCTAAAAATAAGACTCTTAGCTTAGAACCCCTCACCACCTCCTCTCCTTGAGGTGATCAATTTTGGGGTGGGAGTAAATATACTCCCAACTTACAATGCTCTTCTCCTTTCTCAACCTTCTTTTTCCACACTTTTGTAGTCATACCTCTTTGAGCCTTTTGAGCATCCTCTTCCTTGCTTGTCTTTGGAAGTTCTAGAAACTTTGTTCTACACCACTTTGCTCTATGCCCAAAATTATTGCAATTGTAACACCTGATGTTGTAGTTCTTGGAAGGTGCAAATGATCTAAAATTTCTTTTGGTGAAGCCATAATCATTTCTACCATGAATCCTGCAATGTATAGCTTTGTGACCAAAATGATTACATGAGAAACAATACCCTTGGAAGAAATATTCATCTTGTCTTGAAAAATATGGTCTCTTGGTCCTTTCTTTGCCTTCTCTATGATGATCCCTGTTTCTTGTTTGTGCATTGTTTTCTTTCTCAATGATGCTTCCACTCCTCAACTTATCAACATAGGTCTTAGGTTCTTCTTCAATCTCTTCCTCTGAAACTTCCTTTTCTTTTGAGCTTGACTCCTCTTTTTGTACCTCTTGACCTTCTTCATAGCCTAGTCTTGTTTTGATAAATGAAGATCTTTGTGCTTTGATAATGTTATCCAAATATTTTGAACTTTTCCCAAACCTATGCAGCTTATCCTTAGAATATTTCACTTCCATCCTTAGAGAAACCACTTCATGTTCTAATATTTCACATTCTAACTCTTTTACCTCTAACTTTTCAACCATAACTTCTTCAAATATCCTTGCCTTAACTTTTAAGTTTTTGAGATCTTGTAGAAGCTTTTCCTTTATTTCCTCATCTTCTTGAACTTGAGCCTTCAGTCTTGAGTTCTTCTTTCTAACTCTTTTCAACTCTCTAAGAGCAACAATAAGTTCCTCTTCTAGGTCAATTGTGGCTTCTTCTTCTTTTTCTGAACCTTCCTCTAGGTCTTCAATTATAGGAGCATCTTCTTTTTCTTCTACTTGGTCAGAAACATATTCTACTTGATCTTCAATAGGAGTGTCCTCTTCCTCTTCTATTGCCAAAAATAGAATCTCTTCTTTTTCACTATCTGAGAAACTTTCATCACTGTCACTTGAAGCATTGCTTGCTTCTTCAACATAGAAACTCTTCTTGTGCCTTTGAAAAATATTCTTTTCATGCTTGCCTTGACCATACCTATTTTTATTTTCATACCTGAATTTTATTTCTTCCTTTTTCTTATAATCATGTTTCTCTTCACTGCTACTACTTCTAGCTTGTGGACAATTAGATGCATAGTGACCAAAGTTACCACAATTAAAATATTTCACAGTCTTCATATCTTTGTGTTTTATTGAGCCCTTCTTATTTCTTCTCACATAGTTAGCTTCTTCATCACTGCTTGACTCATCACTTGATTTTGGTTTCTTATCTTTTGTCTTCTTTGAAACTTTGAATGCTGCCTCTCTCTTGGAATTTTGATCTTTTTTTGTCCTCATATCATAAGCTGTGAGAATTCCATGTAACTCATCCATTGTCAACTTATCGAGATCCTTCATCTCTTCTATTGCTGAAACCTTTGCATCATACCTCATAGGGAGTGATCTTAATACTTTTTGAGCAACACTAGAGTCCTCAATTTTGAATCCAAGTCCATGCATGGTATTAACAACTTCATCAACACGGAGTAAGTATTTAGCAATATCTTCCTCATATTTCATCTTCAACTCTTCAAACCTCCTCCTGTGAGTTTGAAGTTTTGCCAACTTAACCTTGCTATCTCCTTCATATGTTTGCTTCAATTTGTCCCATATTTCTTTTGCTGATTTGCATTGCATAACTTTCACAAACTCTGATTCATGTAATCCACTTAAGATTCCATTCATATCCTTGGCATTATTTACATATAGTTGCTTGCCATCCTTATCTATGGGAGGAGTAGTTGTAGGTTTGAACCCATCCTCAACAGATTGCCATGTTTCATATCCTTGTGCCATCAAATAAGTCTTCATCCTCATACTCCAAAAAGCATAATTATTCCCATCAAACATTGGAGCCTTATTTGTTGAAGATCCATTCTGAGAAGCCATTTGTGTTCCTGTAAGATCTTCCTTCAAGTTGTTAGAATTTTTTTGAAGGAACCCACTCTGATACCAATTGAAGAACACAAGCTTATACTGAGAGGGGGGTGAAAAGTATAAGATAACCTTTTGCTTTTCTTTCCCAAAACAATATTATCCAATGTTATTAATTGTAATATATTTCCAAAGTAGTGTTAACCAATATCATCAATAGTAGTAGCAAAGCAATGCACATATCATCACACACAATGAGAGACATAGATTTAATGTGGTTCACCCAATGTGGGCTACATCCATAGAGAAAATATTTCTTATAAATTTTCTCAAAAAATCTCTTGGGAACCAAATCCCTATTACAATGTTTATGGACCTCTATCCAAAGGAGACACCAATCCCCTATGCTCAAGTTTGTGGATCTCTATCCATAGGAGAACTCTATCCCCTCAACTTTGGTTTGTGGACCTCTATCCACAGGAGAACTCTATCCCCTCAACTCTGGTTTGTGGACCTCTATCCATAGGAGAACTCTATCCCCTCAACTCTGGTTTGTGGACCTCTATCCATAGGATAACTCTATCCCCTCAACTCTGGTTTGTGGACCTCTATCCATAGGAGAAATCTATCCCCTCAACTTTGGTTTGTGGAACTCTATCCATAGGAGAACTCTATCCCCTCAACTCTAGTTCATGGAACTCTATCCATAGGATAACTCTATCCCCTCAACTCTGGTTCATGGATCTCTATCCATAGGAGACACCTCTCCTCTTAGCTCTGGTTCATGGATCTCTATCCATAGGAGACACCTATCCTCTTAACTCTAGTTCATTATTAGGATCCTCCATCCTAACATTATTAGTTAGTATTATTAATCATCTAATTATTATATTATTAACTCATAAAGTGAACCATCACATCTCTTCATAACGTGAACCATCACGTCTCTTCATAATGTGAACCATCATGTCTCTTCACCAATGTAGCTTTAGGGTAGATATATATATTAGGTTGGCCATTCACACAAATCATCCAAGAATAAGAATATATATTTGTTTAAACCCATTGGAGGGATTCCCCATTCTAGTGCAACAATGATTCAACCCTAAAAGCGATTCTTTTTAATGTTATTTTATTTATTCATTTATTAAATATTAGCTATAACCTTTAGGGTTCTACCATTTGGTATCAGAGCCATGTGGGACCCAGTCATGTGGGAATTGCTCAAAGATATTTGTCAAAACACTATTGTGCATGAGTATGAAATTCGATTTAAGGATATCATCAAACACAACATAGGGTGGGGTGAAGCATTTCTCATATATTGCTTCATCAAAGGATTGAAAGAAGAAATTAAAATAGAGGTGACAAATTTCAAACCCTATACCATGATGTAGACCATCAGATTGGCCCTATTAGCTGAAAGTAAATTAAATGCTCAACTTGGAATAAGATCGAAGGACCAAATTACAAAACCACCTATATGGGAATCACAAAATACTTACACAACCCAAAAACTTACCCAAATATTACCCGTTAAACATATTAATTGTATGAAAATGAAGGCACAACGAGAAAAGGGTATTTGTTTTCATTGTGATGAGAAATTTTTTTGCAATCATCAATGTATTACACCTGCACTATATATTTCGAATGCAACTATTCCTTGTAGTTCTCCCAATGATGAAATTGTGATTGAGGTAGAAGTAGTGACAAATTCACTTGATGATAGAACTAAATATGAGGAAGATGAGGAAGATAAGGAATATGAAGCTAAGAAATATAATGAATATGTGGAAAATAAGGACAATGATCAAGCAATACCCAAAGCACCTGATCACAACGATGAAGGCAATACGGTTGATATACCAGAAGTGATCAATGCATCTGGCAAGGATGAGGTAAACATTCCTGAAATGACTCATTATGGTCAAACATGCACTCTACAAGAACTACACTCAATTTCCTCTCCAATAGTGAGTTATCACCACAGGATCAAACCTATTCAAAAACAAGGCAGAAAGGTGACTGCACACTCCTCCATTGCCTCTCCCAAGGAATAAAATGAGAATGTAGAAGTTTTACCACCTCTTTTTATGCATCATTTTAATGTGTTTGAAGAACCCAAGGGTTGCACTTCCCTTATCATCACACATTTACTAATTTTTTTGGCAACCCCTCGTTAACGATTTATCCTTCTCGATATCCCTGCCTATGAAAGGATGATATTAAAAGAGTCCAAGAACTTATGCAAATCCTTCTTGGAAAACAAATAACAGAGCTCCTAACTTTGAGATTTGAGGACAAAGCTCTTTTTAAGGAGGATGGCATGTTAGGATCCTCCATCCTAACATTATTAGTTAGTATTATTAATAATTTAATTATTATATTATTAACTCATAAAGTGAACCATCACATCTCTTCATAATGTGAACCATCACGTCTCTTCACCAACGTAGCTTTAGGGTAGATATATATATTAGGTTGGTCATTCACACAAATCATCCAAGAATAAGAATATATATTTTTTTAAACCAATTGGAGGGATTCCTCATTCCAGTGCAACAATTATTCAACCCTAAAAGTGATTCTTTTTAATGTTATTTTATTTATTCATTTATTAAATATTATCTAGAACCTTTAGGGTTCTACCATTCATAGATCTCTATCCATAGGAGACACCTCTCCTCTATGCTCTAGTTAGCTCTAAATCTAACTTAAAACTCTACTCAAAAATGCTCCAAGCCTTCACACAAGGCTTGCTCAAAATTTGCTCAAATCACTACTCAAATATGCACCAAGCCTTCTCACAAGGCTTGCTCAAATAAACAACAAAACCTGCTCGTAAATCTATCAAAATCTACACCAAACCTACTCATAAGACTTTCTCAAATCAACAGCAAAACCTGCTTACAAATCTACCCAAATTTGCACTAATCCTACTCACAAGGCTTGCTCAAATTTACTCTCAACTCTTACCCAAACCTACTTCAAGTCTTCTCACAAGACTTGCTCAAATCTACCTCAAACCTACTTCAAGTCTTCTTACAAGACTTGCTCAAATCTACCTCAAACCTGCTTCAAGTCTTCTTACAAGACTTATTCAAATCTACCTCAAAATTGCTTCAAGTCTTCTTACAAGACTTGCTCAAATATGCATTACATCTACTCTAACACATGCTCAAAACTTGCTCATAACACATGCTCAAAACTTACTCATAATACATGCTTTGATCAAAGTACTTCAAACATATTCTATCCAGAATTTTTATTCAAGAACACATAGAAAATGATATGCAATATAATTTCATAATATGTTCTTTCCAAATATCACTCAAGGCCAATGCACAAATTTATTCACAAAAACTTGCCTTTTTGACCTTTGCTACTTTATTCCAATATCAATCAAGATTATGCACAAAAATTGCTCTCAACCCTAGCACATGTGTTCCCAATATCATTTAACAATGAAGCACAATTTGTTTACAAATCCTAGCACGTGTTTCCAATCTCTTTCAACAATGAAGCACAACTTGTTCACAAATCCTAGCTCATGTGTTTCCAATATCATTCAACAATGAAGCACAATTTATTCACAAATCCTAGCACATGGGTTTCCAATATCATTCAACAATGAAGCACAATTTGTTCATAAATCTTAGCACATATGTTTCCAATCTCAACAATGAAGCACAACTTTTTCGCAAACCCTAGCTCAAATATTTCCAACAATGCACACTAATCAAACCTTTTATCTCCACCTTAAAAATGTTTCCTAAAAGTACAACCACCTAGAGAAGGAATGATATCATCATACCTCTCAACTTGCTTTGATGAACATGTGCCCTCAAAACATGTCTTAAAATAATTTTTCCTTTGAAAATGCTACTTCAAAAACTGGTTAGTAGATCTCTCTTTCAAATATTCCAAATTAAATTTTTCTTCAAAAAAATGTGCACAGAGATAATAGTTTACAACTCCTTTTTATTTGCCAAAATCAAGCTTTTTAATCAAATAACAAAACCCTTCATACTTTCTTTCACCATGCAGGAATACACACAATAATTAAACCACAATTACACCTTATTAATCCTACTTGTAAAAGGCATGACTAATTTTTAATATCAATAATATACCTTATAATCATTCAAAACCCCAAGTGCAAAATACAATTTAATTCCACTTTCATACACATTATACCTCCTATATCAAAAAATTATTTCAACCTTATAAAGCCACACACACAGAATCTGAAATATCATTATTCACACAGTACCTTTTATTTCAATTTATTATGCAAACATTCAACCTTTTGTCTCCCTATATCAAGCATTGTGCATACCTAATAATGTAAAAATTAAAAATTGTGTCTCCCTAAGTCAAACATTATGCATACCTTGATCCTATCAAATTTAATAAAAAAATTTACCCTGCCAACGTGGTGTCGTCATGACTCAAACCTGCCACCTCTTCCTAGCCTGCATCCTAGCGGAAGCTAGGATACCACATGGGCTAGTTGCCTACACAAGACTTATAATGCATAAACTTTGATTTGACATCCTCTTTCATAGATATTTTGTTTTTCAATAAAACTCCAATAAAAATGAACCCGTTGTGCTTCAAACCCGTGACCTCTCACCTACCATGACTTGTGCAGGATCTACATATCGCCTTGACTAGTTGCCTAGTTGGAAACCAAGTGCATTGCCTCCTTTTTAAATTGCTGCCCCTACTTCAAAATGTGTGCACTTGTCTTTTCCTCTCTCTGCCCTCAACAAATGGCGTGCATCGTCTTACTATTCAAAACCATAGCAAATGAATTATTTTTATTCCTTTAATATGCAATTCAAACTTTATGAAGATGTCGACTCTCCTTTTTATTTCCATCATTTGAATTTGAATTTTGGTGCCCTTTAAAATTAAAATTTATTTTTATTATAATATTTAAACCTTGGTTTTAAATATTATAATATTTTTCTTGTGAACCTTTGTCAAATAATTTTATTTTCAACCAAATAAAGTCTTGTCTTTTTCTTGCTAACATAACCATAGAAAAAAAAATTCAATCAAATGAAACCTTGTCTTTTTATTGCTAACATAACCATGGAAAATATTTTTCAATCAAATGAAACCTTTGTCTTTTTCTCGCTAAATTAACCATGGAAATTTTTTTTTCCTTGACAACTATTGTACCTTTGACATCAATATTCTACCTCATAAATCCTTTGATGATATTTGCCTTGCATTTTATTATTTCAACCTTGAAGATAAATCTCAACCATTTTGCCTTTGACATCAATGAAAACCAATATACTTATTAATATTTCCAACATTTGTATACTATAGTTACCTTAGCCTTGGTTGTTAGCACAACATCCCTTATAGGTCAATCAATCCTTAACAAAACTTTTATTATCAAAGGCTTAACATGTACAAAAATATCCCCTTAAGGGTCACTAGGTTGCTAGTTTCCTAGTCCAAATGTATAATAAAAACTATAACAAATTGAGAACATGAGAAATTTTCCTCAAATATTGAAACTTGTTCCATATTTGAGTTTTGTAATTGACTATATATATTTGCTCCATAGATATGTCCTTTTATAATATTTCATAACCTCTCATTGTCATCTCCTTTTTGATGATTCTAGATAAAGTGGATACCACCTTGTTTCTTCTTGTTAATATTATTTAAATTTCACCTTCTTTATGGATTCTAGAGTGGCCTTAGTAACTAAAGAACTCATGAGTCAATCTATGAAATATGAAAACAATTATATTAGCATTCTAAGCATTTACAAGTTTTAAACTCATGTGTACTTGTATAAATATGGGGAGACACAAGTGTAAGGGATGAATTCATACAACATTTGAAATGCCTATAGGATCAAGCCCACGAGTGGAATCAGTATGATGTAGGGATAGACTTAGGAAAAGGTAATGACATAAAAAGACCATAATTAAACTCAAAAACATATTTGAATTGATATTTCCATGATTCCTTTTCTATAGATTACTTAGTAGTTACTAGATAGACTTCTTTGTGATGATAACAAGGTCATATGTGTATTAGGAAATAAATTGTACAAATGATCAAATGTATTCATAGAGTTAGTTTTTGTGTGAAAATAAAGGAAGTGTAAAATGGGATTTAAGTTTATGCTAGGAATGACTTCATGGGGATTTTTCATGAGGTATGTATGTACCAAGGACTAGACCATTTATATAGTTCCTCCTGCATAAAAGTCACTTGTAACACAAACACCAAATAACTAGGGAAATTTCCTCTATGTCTTTAAAGAAATTTAAAAAAAAATATGTACAGGTGAGGAATTTCACTACATGGAACAAAACTAAAACTATAATTGAATCAAATTTTGTGAAATAAAATCGCATGCGAGGATTTTTTTTAGATAACTCTCATAGGAAAATATACTACTCAAAATGACTTGAAAATAGAAAAAATACCCATAAACTCTTTTAGATACAAAATTTAGATTTTTTTAAAAGAGAAACAAACATAGACATAGTATGATAATTACAAATAATATAGAGAAGGAACCCATGATAAGAAGGTAAGTTTACCAATAAGAAAAAATAAACCTTGTCGTGGAAGAAGACCCAAATGACACTATTGCAAAGGACTTTTAGAAAGCATGAAAAAACATCGTGCATGCAATTAGGATGGTGATACAAGTGATAAATGACCAAGGTAAAATTATATTTATAGAAAAAGGGTTACATGTGAAATTATTACATGCATACGAGCAAAATGTGGATAGGCAGAAGGATTAAATGCATATTAATAGAGGAAACATAATTTTGGGAATAGTGTTTCAATTTGCAAAGGAAAAACTTTTGTGGAGGTAAGCAAATGTAGGGAGGCCAAGATGAGATGTTATAAGTGAAACTTTAGCATATTTAGAAAAGGTATATTTGCATGTAGAAATTCATGTGAAAGGTTGCTCATGGGAGCCAAACAAAAAATAACATTGGGATCTAAATCCACATGAAATGCTCTTTGTATATGCCATTCAAAGGAATTTTTCCATAGATTATAGATTCCAAGTTCCACTAGCACCTTATAATTTGTATTTTCTTGATGTTAGTAACAACTCCACTCCTGCAATTTCATCAATGACATAGATTAATATTTTATTCATGGAAAGTTTCATCCACGATAATTTTCATACATTGGTATTTTCTTTAAAACTTGAGGACAAATCCTCCCTTCAAGACAGATAAATCCTTATCATGGGGTTGTTTTCTAGATTTTGAAAATCTAGTCCATTTTGACCCCATCATAACTATATTCCCTAATCATTATAATTTAGGGGTCTTATTCATACCCATAATATTCTAAGATATAATTTTTATCATCACTAAATATTTTAATTTATGAGTTTAGTGTTTGTTCTTGCTAACACTTGTGATTTGTTTCTAGTTTTCCATAGTGATAAATGTATAAGTTTTATTCTTTTTTTCTTGCTTTAAAGGTCTTCCTCTTATTTTTCCATTATAACCAACACCTTCATATTCATAAATGAACTTATTTTTTTAATACTATTTATCATTAAATTTATTATTATAGATTTATGTTACCCTAGAGAACTTGAATTGCATGGAATATCCTCACAAACACATGTTTGTTTATATTCCCTTGAAATACTAAAGTGCAAAAATCATCCTTTATAGGACTTACTTTTTTATGTTGCCTTAAAAACCTTAATTTTCTTATAAATATCCTTCACACTTATTTATATAATATGTTACTCTTAAAATCCTATGCTGGAAGGGATAATCTCTACACTACTTTGAATTTTATTACAAGGAGACGGATTTATGGCACTTGAGAAAAACAAAGATGATTTACTTAGATTACACTTGACCTATTCCATGTTTTTGGTTTTAAAACTTACCTCCACATTCCTCCATACCTCTGATTCATTTTGAATTTAAACTTGAATAATATAATTTATCATCCCTTGTATTCTTCTTTGCTTCATCTAATGATTTATCTAAGTGAATTGTGATGGCCTTCACCATCTAATGATATTAAAGGGACTTCTTTACCATATTTTAAGGAGTGGAAATCCTTGACCTAGTTGATATACTGCTATACTATAATATCCTTGCTTCATATCAAGGTTTATATCATATCATAATATTTATAACATCTAAATACACTATTTTGATAATCTACTTGTTGATCACATTCTCTTAATTCATATTTAATCTCAATAAATTATGGAAAAGTTTTGAGAACATATGACAATATACATGTATCCTGCTATATAAAACATGATTTTTCTCCCTAGTAGTTGGTCCCTCCTAAATGCACTCCCCTAGAGTATTATCAAAATTATTCAAAACCTCCTTTATGATAAGTTGATATGGTAATCTAAAATGCCTAACCCATACTAGAAGCTTTTCAATATTTTATCTCCATTATAAAAAAACTTACTTCATGATATTTGATATATGTTATGTATCCCCCTAAAACATGGACCACCACTCATTATTTTATCCCTATTTTTTTTTTAACTAGAGAAGATGATAAGGAAACATTCTTTTGAAAGAAAATCCAAGGAATAATTTGAATTTGGCCCCACTTCCACTCAATCCAATTTTGAATCCTTAGAAATTTGTCTGGTATCTATGGAATTTACATATTAACCCTCTACTTTTAAGAACTATTATTTTATGCCCAACCATTTCATCCTTGATAATCACTTCTAGTATAACATTTACTACATAGATAAGAATTATCATAGACACAATATTCCTCTTATCTCTAACTAGGGAATTCATGCTTCTAGCTAAGCCATTCTTAATTCCATATAAAGATTTCAAAAATGGATTTCCTTCCATGCTACTTAGATGTTCCTCATAAGAATCCTTAATTTTTTTAAAATAATTCTAAATGTATAAAACAATAAAACATGACACTTCCTTCTTGCTTACACTCACTTCTTGATCATACTAACTCCTTGCTTGCAATCATTTCCTACTCATATTTTCTCCTTTATTTTTTTAAAGATCTAAAATAAGAAAAGGTAAGGTTCATACCCTGCTCACATTGTCTCCATATTCTTACTCAAATATTTGAAACAAAAAAGGTGAATTTATCTCCCTAGTCACACTAGAGATTTCTAGTTTTAATATGGTAGAGTTTAATAATATTGATAATTATATTGTTATATTTAAGTCATTGATATTATATAGTATTCATATTGGACAAAACAAATAATATTTAGAATTTATCTAAATTATTCTCGCCATATCTCTTCTTCATATTAGATGCTTGGATTAATAGTTCAATTTTTTTCTCTATTATTGAAGGATAAGAATAATCTAACTCCTGATAATCTCTTTTAACTTCTATTATGATTTTATATGGCTATAAAAAAACGACAATGATTCTCCCCATGAATGATATAATTATAAGGCTTTTAAATATGTGGGTATAAAAATCAAGTGGTGTAAGAGCTAGTCAAATCATCCAAAGAGAATGCATACTACTTACAAAAACTATAAGCAATAAGGCAATGCCACAAAGAATTGACTTGTGATATTGTAGAATATTGAATAGAAGTTTAAGATTTTTAGACTTAGAATATGTATTCTATAGGATAATGAGTAATATTGAGATGGATCCTCTTCATACAAAAGGAAAATATTTGTATTTTTCTCTTATTAACCTCTTGGTTCAAATTAAGGAGGGTATTAATAATTGACCAAGGCCAATCATACTTGATGTATTGTATTTTTTATCCTATGGGATACATTTGCATAGTGTAATATTTATGGGGTTTATTGTGTAAGCCTATAGTCCCATAGTTCACCTTATAGAATAAACCTTGTAACTTAAACTAATAATTTGCTAGTTAGATATTTATTGGGGTTTTTTGTAATTATTATAAGTATTTATATACCTCTTCCATTGATCAATTTAGTTGATGTAATATCAATTTTTTTTTGTAAGTTAATAATTTTTAGTAAGGGTGTAAAAACCCAAGTCATCCCTCTTGGTTTCAATCAACCGAAAGTTAAAAATTTCATAATTCCAAACCAATTATAACTAGTATGAGCATGCTTTATCTTCTCGGATGCCATTTTGCTGCAGTAAAAATATCCGAGAGAACAAGATTGGCCACTTCTCAAAGAATATGCCTTCTTAAACTTCCTCTCCTACCCTAGATTCCAAGTTTTGGCAGGGGGATTTTTACTTCCAAGGCCCATTTCACCTGGATATTGAACACTATTTTCCCATATCTTATTCCAATATATCTAGTGTATGCATGCTTGGATTGATGCACAACCACCTCCCTGGTCTGCACCACGATATCACAACCACCTTGGCGATGCTCCAATAGCCTTATCTTGCATAAATACCATATCATTACGCAAGTGTCCATAAGGTCTATCTCTCATGTACTAGTTGGATTGCCTAGGAATAATGCCCATATCATAATTCCTACTCCTTTCCACTATCCTTCTGCATTTGTGATCAGTAAATCACGAAAGGATGTGAGCTTTTATCCCCTCACATCCTATTGGATGGAATATAGAATGTCTTCCCACATACTTTTCATAGGTTGTCTTCCCACAACGATAAGATGTTTAATTTTTAAGGTTGCCTGCCCACAACCTTATAGTATTTTCTTTCCTTCCGTTTACAATGTATTTGTATTTATTAAATTTGGGTTTTAAAATGGCCAAATTTATAAGAGATTTAGAAATACATTAAACAACTAATGGTTCTATCTAAATTTAATATAAAACATCTATATCATAAATTATAATATTTAATATTCAAAGTAAAGGTTTTTAATATAAAAGTCCCAATGTTAAAATTAAAATCTCTACGATAAAATTCTCAAATCTTAAACTTAAAGATACCTTATAAAAGTTCCTAAATTTTATAAATGGTTTTATTTAAAATAAAAGTTCTAGTTTTCAACATTAAAAATTATATTTACTATCTATTTCTTTAAAAGAAAAGCATACAAATCTCATAATGTTTTCACTACCCAATATGAGTTGTCCAAACTATGAAGAGCCATGCCTATGTTTTTGTTCTATTCAGTATTATTTAACCATTATGGATTGTTTTGAATAGCTACAAGCTTAAGTGCTTGGCATGCGTAACTTAATCTCCTTCCCTTCGTTTTTTTTTAAATGATGCCTAGGGCTTTTAGCCTTATCATATGCTAATTTCTATATAAATTTTAAACAAAGGAGATGGAATATTCGAGAAAAGCGTTCATATAAAATAAAACATTTCGGGGGGAGGATTTTGGCTCTCGCGCTCTGCTAGGGTTTGCTTGCGAGAAAACCTAGTTTCGTCATGTTGCAGGGGGGGCCGGGTTAGGGCGAGGCGGCGCTTGGACGGGTTGGCTGCTATGGTGGACGTCTGCTGCACCGGCGGGCTTCGATGCGGGGTGGCTGCTAGGCGGGGTGGTTCCTGTTCTGGCTGGCGGCTGTGCGGTTGGGGGTGCTGTGCTGGCTGTCTTCTTTGGCCGCTGCGCGGAGTGCTTCTGCGGGTGCTGGTAGCTGTTCATCATTGGTCCTTGTTCAGGCTGGACCCCGGGCGGGTTGCTGGCATGCGGGATGGCCCCTGGTCGGGGTGGTCCCCGTGCGGGCTGGCTCCTGGGGGGGCTAGTCCCTGGACTGGGTGGATCCTGTGCGCTTGGGCCCCGTTGTGGGGTGGTTCTTGTCCCTCTTCCCCTTCCCCTGCCCCCCTCCCCGGGCACTCTCTTGCCCTGCTTTTACAGATCTCGTGTTTGCTTAGGGTTCCCGTTGCTTGGTTTGCTTTTGCTTGGCAGGGTCTGCGGTTTCTGGGCCCGAGTTCCCTGGTTCGGCGGGTTTTCAGCTTGCCCAGGGGCGACTGCTGAAAGAGGGTTGGTTCTGGTTTCCTGGTTGCCACTTGGGGATCTTCATGTGCTCTTTCTTGGCCTCGGGGGGGGCCTATTCCCGCATATGAGGCCCTTCCTCAGTTGCTCCAGGTTGCCTTTGCCTTCGGGATCTCCGTGTAGATCTGGGGTTTGTCTGGTCTTGAGGTGGACCCTCGGTTTCTGTAGTCTGCCCTTTGGGCCCTGGGGGGGGGCCAAACCTGCAGCTATGTCTCCTTGGCTTCTGTCTCCTCCAGGCATGGATGGGGCTGGTTGTTCTCTTGCTGGTCGTTTCAGTGGTCTTCCGCTACTTTCGTCTTGGCCAAGGTTCCCTTTCCAGCCCCGGGCGCTCGTGGGACATCTTCCCTGTCCCTCCCTTGTTTTTTGCTTCCCAGTTCCGGGCCTCCTGTTGGACAGGGGTTTGTTCCTTTGGCAGATTTCTCGCTGAGCAGGATCCTTCTCTTCCAGCTACTGCTGGTTTCCTTGCTGAGCGGGTTGTTCTGCTCCTACTATTTTTTCCCGCGGGGCGGGTTTTCCAATCCTGCTGGTTTTCCCGTCGGGCGGGATTTTTCAATTATGTCGGTTTAGGGTTTGCTCCTTTTCCTACTAGTTGGGATTTTTCAAATAATTTTGTTTTTTCCCTGAGATGGGATTTTAGGGTTTACTATTTTTTCCCGCTAAGACGGGATTTGTCAACTTCTTCCCTTTTTCGGATTTTCTCACTGGGTGGGATATGTCCTAGGGTTTGTTTTTGAACCTAGGTTTGATCTTTTGACCTGTTGTAAAAAGGTTTTGGGATCCTTTCAAAACCTGTTAAAAAAGGAAAAAAAAAAAAAAGGGCCCCGGGCCCCGGACTCCGGCCCTGGGATTAGATTCAGGCGGTGGTACTTCCTTTAGCTTCGGCTTTTTCTGTAAATAAGGTTTTGGGTCCCTTCTCAAAAAACCCGCTGTAAATATAATGCTACTTATCAAAAATAAATAAAACATTTCATAACAAACATAATTTAAAAATATAAAGGTTCACACCCTTTTAGTCTTCCAAAGCTTTGGGTATGTCATCGTATCTCAATTCTTTAAAGTGATTAAGATAATATTAGAATTGTTATCGTTCATAGCAAGCCTAAGCCACTAGAGTTTTATGATTTGTTTTATTAAAATTAAATATGAACACCCTTAGTTGATACCAATCCTATGCTCGGTATGCTAACAAGCTATTAGTCAAATTTGGGTTTTATCAGACGATATCGTGATATTGACACACAACTTAAATTACTCTTAAACCTAAATTTTTCAACATTGCTATCCATTTGATGGCAATAGGATTTTTAAAAGAAGAGAGGCAATGCTACTTAGTATTTATAATTTACACGGAACCCAGACAGTCCCTGCTAATGTTTTAAAACCAATAACAAGCTTACCACATTTTCATATCAATTACATTAGGCAACCAAAGTGAGGAAAAAACACATAGATGTCTATGCTTATTTTAAAGCCCTTATTTCATAACGAACCTGGCCACACTTCCATATTATTTTGCAGTCAGTAAGTGAATTTAAAAATAAATTTTTATCTATAGTACATTCAGCGACGTATGTTCCAAAAATGCTACTTTCTTTCCACTTAAAGCCATTTTCGTTTACATTGCTATCTCTTCAACGTTAAAGATAAATGAATACCTGGCTTCTTCAGTTTGCTAACTCAAAAGTATGGAATGAAACCATAAATATGCTTCCATTCAAATCAATACAAAGCCTATCAACAGACTAAACACAACAAATCATTCTTAAATATGTTTAAACCTTTATTACATTGAACTATAGACTCATCTATCTTAAAATAAATATATGGTTGCTCTTATCCTTTCGAAGGAGCTTCCACAGACCCAAGTTCAAATTTAAATACATAATTTATACTTCGTTTTCTGGAATAGTTTCTTTTAATAATGAAAATATTTTTAACATGCTTTTCTTAGAGTACACAGAGAAGATATGCAACTGAAAAAATCATAGTCTTTTTTGGCTATGCTTCCAGAGATCAGAGCGGTCATACTATATATGAAATGCACTCCTACACGAATATGCACACATTCCAATTTACACAGCAGAGATGACATAGCTTCCAACTTTTAATTCATTTAGTAATTCCAATAGGATTACCCTCCTATGTTCTTAAATCAATAACAGAGAACTTAAAATTGCTCCATATAAATATTATCGAGCTTGTCTCTAAAAGACATCATACTGTAAGTTCTTTAAGAAACATAATTCCGAGTACAACATAACCAAAATAAACCAAAATTTTCCAAAAAAAAAATTTAATACTTATCACTTATATTTTTAGCTCACAACAGAGGACATCTCCTTTTATTTTAAATTCGTAGTTTAATTATCCATCTTCCAAGATTATATTTTAATTCAATGTATTTAACATGAAACAGAGAGCAACTCATTTGATTTCGTTCGTAGCATAAGCCTCCACGATATTTCTGGTCACTTTCTCCTTCCAATCCCTTCCTCTGCTCTCCTTCCTCCGCTGCTCCCTTCTTCCATTCTTATGTCCTCTTAAATTTAGTGCTCCCTTAGAAAAACGTATACAACTGTTATCTTACATGCAATATGCCTTTAGAGAGATGCTAGGTTGTAGAACAAAGATTCGTCACCACTTTGTTTAATAATTATTTAATCAATTGTCACTTTTAAAATTGATTTACCTTTATTATCATGTGAATAGGGTTTTTTATCATTTATAAATATATTTAATTTTATTTGTTAATATATGTATATTTTATATTATTTTATTATTATTATTCTAAATTATTTTATTACATATATTTTATATTCATATTTTATATTTCGTTAACCCTTTATTATTTTTATTATTACATTATATTATTATTTTTACTTTTATTTTTATTATTATTATTATTATTATTATTATTATTATATATATTTCTATTTTATATATAAACAAACAACCTATCAATGCATTCTACATGAAATATAGCTACATGGACCGCTAGTGGGTGCATTGGCTTCTGGATATGTAGATCCAATTACGGCAAATGTCTCCACCACTCATCATATCTCTGGACTTACCTCAAGCCGAGAACCCTTTTGAATGAGGAAAACTCAGCTTCGAGCTGCTTCCAACAGATAATACATGCTACTGCACCCAAAAATATATTAGCAATACCTTATCCTTGAAGAAAATATAAGTAGAATATTAAGCCTCAACTGCTAGGTTGTTACATACTTTCCCCCTAAGACTAAACATAGTCCCCGTGTTGGAAATATTAAATATCATTATTATTTCTTTAAATAACA
Organism: Wollemia nobilis; assembly: GCA_028583015.1. Classification (NCBI taxonomy): domain Eukaryota; kingdom Viridiplantae; phylum Streptophyta; class Pinopsida; order Araucariales; family Araucariaceae; genus Wollemia; species Wollemia nobilis. Next base: position 45,661 of record JAQPPZ010008846.1, on the reverse strand, counting down.
ATATTTCAAATCATATATAGCTGCATTTTAAAACAACATAGTTTATCATCATTTCACAACAAAATTTCACCAAACAGTTTACAATACACATAATTAAACATGTTCTTATCATTGTTCAAACTGAAAAGGAAATTTTCTTTTCATCATATCCACATCTTCCCATGTGGATTTGTTCTTAGATATTTGTCCCATTGGACCCTACATTGATCAATGTTTCTTTTTCTCAACTGCTTTGTCCTGAATCCAAGAATTCTGACTGGTTGCACCTCAATTTGCAGGGGATCGGTCATCTGTAAGTGATCAACATTAAATATATGAGAAGGGTCTAGTATATATTTCTTGAGGAGAGACACATGGAAAGTATCATGGATTTTAGACAAGTTAGGAGGTAAGGCTAGTTTGTAGGCTACTGGGTTAATTTGATCAATGATGGCAAATGGTCCTACGAATCTTGGGCTAATCTTGGAGGATTTAATGGAGCTTTTAGTGGGTTTAAATCTTAGGAATACCCTGTATCCCATAGCGAATTCCCTCGGAGTTCATTTCAAATCAACATAAGTCTTTTATCGATCAAAGGTCTCCTTGAGCCTAAGTCAAATTTCATTTAACTGTTCCTCCATTTCCTTCAGCATATCCAGCCTAATCATCACCCGATCCTCCAGATTTCTCCAAGACAAAGGTGTCCTACACCTTCTCCCATATAGTTACCTCAAAAGGTGCCATTTTTAATGAAGCATGATACCCGTTATTGTAGGTGAATTCCACCAAGAACAAATAATCTTCCCACTTGGTTTGGTGATCCATATAATACATTACCAACATATCCTCCAAAACTTGGTTAACCCTTTCAGTTTTTCCATTAGTCTCAGGATGGTATGCAATACTAATGTTAAGTTTTGTTCCCCATGTTTGATGCAGTGCTCGCAAAAACTCAGATGTGAATCAGGAATCCCTATATGATATTATGGTTTCAGGAAAACCATGTAGTTGCACCACTTCTCTAGCAAATATTTATGCTATGGCACTCCATATTTAACATTCCTAGGTATAAAATGTGCCACCTTAGTCAACTTATCGACTACTACTAGGATAATATCATGTTGGAAGCAATTTTTAGGCAACCCAACTATGAAATCCATGGTTACTACTTGCCATTTATATTTTGGAATCACATGAGAGTGCAAGCATCCTGAGGGATGTAGATGTTCCACCTTTACTTTCTAACACTCTATACACTTTGCCATATATTCAACAATATCCTTTTTTATCCCTAGCTAGTAGTAATCCATTTTTAGATTTTCATGCATTTTTACATACCTTGGGTGGGAAGAGTATGGAGCATAATGTGCTTCTTGTAGTATTTTACTCTTAAGGTCCTGATCATTAGGTACCACCATATGATTTCAGAAATATAGGGTGTCTTCTATGATTTTAAATTCCTTGGCTTTTTTAGATCCTTGTTGCACCAACACATGACATTTTTGAGAAAATTCATCTTGAGGTTGCAGGTTCCTTATTTGCTCAACTAAATCAAATTGACATTGCGTCATGGCAAAAATATGTCTTCTTCTACTCAGAGTGTTAGCCAACTTATTTTCCTTTCCCTTTATATACTTGATGCCAAAGTCATATTCTACCAAAATATCCATCCAACGTCTCTGCCTAACATTGAGAATTGGCTGAGTGAAGATATACCTCAAGCTTTGATGATCAGTTCGCAACTCAAATGGTTTGCCTAGCAGGCAGTGACACCACATCTTAAAAGCATGTACCACAACTGCTAACTCCAAGTCTTACGTAGCGTAGTTTATCTCATGCTTCTTAAGTTTTCAGAACTCATAGGCTATTACCCCTTCCTCCTGCATAAGTATTCCACCTACTTCCTCTATAGAAGCATCAGTGAAAACAATGAAAGGAAGTTTAGGATATAGTATCTTGATAATTTGTGCAGTGGTTAACTTTTCTTTGAGTGTTTTGAAAGCCTCCTCACAATGTTCTGTCCACTTAAAAAATTTTCCTTTCTTCTGCAAATTGGTTATGGGATAGGCTACCTTGGAAAAATTCTAGATAAAACGTCGATAATACCCAACCATTCCCATAAAAATTCATACTTTAGATACATTTTTTGGGGTAGAGCAACCAATGATGGATTATATTTTCTTTGGATCTACAAATACCCCTTCAGCCGAAATCACATGTCCCAAGTATTGTACATGAGGAGTATAAAACTCACACTTGGATAACTTTCCATATAACTAATTTTTCCTTAATACTTCAAGGACTATCCTCATATGTTGATCATGCTCTTCTCTATTTTTAGAATAGATCAATATATCATCCAAAAATATTAGCACAAACCGATCCAACTGTTCCCAAAATACACTATTCATAAGATTCATAAATGTTGTTGGGGCATTAGTTAATCCAAACGGTAGCATTGTGAACTCATAGTGGCCATATCTGGTTTAGAAAGATTTTTTATGAGTATCTTCCTCTAAAATTATCAACTGATAATAACCAAACCTAAGATTATTTTTTGAGAAGATTGTAGCCCCTTTCAACTGGTCAAACAAATCATCTATTATGGGTAAAGAGTATATATTTTTAACAGTAATCTTATTGAGCATCCTGTAATCAATACAGAGTCTCAAAGTCCCATATTTATTTTTCACAAAGAGGACCGGCGCACCCCATGGTGAGACACTTGGCTTAATATGTCCTTTTTCTAACAGATCCTGAAGCTAAGTTTTGAGTTCCTATAGTTCTATTGTAGTCATTCTATAGGGTGCTCGAGCAATTGGCGTAGGTCCAGGAAGGAGTTCTATTGAGAAATAAAATTCTTGTTTGGGAGGTAGTCCAGGTAGATCTTCAGGAAAAACATCTCGAAAGTCATTTAGCATTGGATAGGTCTAGAAAAGACTTGTTTTCGACTCAATTTCTTCTTTCTTATTAAGTTTGACTAAAAAGACCCTACTTATTTTTCTGAGGTCCCTCTTCACTTGCATAGCTGATAGAAAGTGTGGTTCCACTGACTTACATCCACAATAAATTTGAGTTCTCTATTTGGTGTTGTTAGTGAAATCCATCCATCTTTCTTCAAAATTAAGTAGTGCCTTATGAGCCCTAAGCCAATCAACCCCTAAGATTATGTCAAAGGCATGCAAAGGTGCTACATATAGATGCCAACTAGTCTTCCCCTGGGGCAAAGTTATCTGGGGTCAAATAAGCATTGATCTACCGTATAGGTTTTCCTAGAGCCATACTCAACCTTCCACCCATTAGCCATAAATCCAAGTTTTTTCGGTATGTCTCTCAAAATATTTGGAGAAATAAAACTATCAATAGCTCCTGAATCAATAAAAATTATTACATCTCTATTATAGATTTTACCATTTATCATAAAAGGTATAGCCTGACCATTGAGTTTAGAGTTACCTGTTGCAACATAAATCTTATGTACTCGTTATGGAGGTTCCTTTCTTCTATTAGCTCTCATAGGAAATTTATCAACATAATAAGGTTCCCCATAGATCCAAAAACCAGTCCAAGGTGCCTTCTCTCTTTTTTCCTCGTCATTTCCTTCCTGGTCACAAGTTCTAACTTTTTTATCATTCTTATTGTAATTTCCCCGGCCTTCACGATTGTTCTAGTTTCTATTTCCTTGGAATTTATTCTTGCCTTTGTCAAATCTATTTTTGTTCTCATTTTGTCCCTTGACACTCCTATTTTTATCCCATCTAACTGAGCCTACATTTTTCTTCCTCTATAGTTCCTCTCTATCAAAGGTTTTTTGATAGTAAGCCCTTTTGAACTTGTAATTTTCTTCATGCTGATGAGCCAGATCACAAGTGGTAGTTAAATATGCAGGTTTAAGCATAAGAAGTAAATTTCCAAATTTTGGATGAAGTCCCATAAAAAATTTTTGGACTTTAATTTCAGTCCTCTGTTCGAACTCAGACATATACTTAAGTAACTGTACAAATCACTGGTAATATTTAGTAATAGTCATGTTACCCTAAGTTAGTCTAGAAAACTCCATGGTTTTCTCGAGATATAATTGGGGAGATAGATATCTCTCCTTAAATACTGTCACAAAATCCTCCTAAGGTACATCTGCAGCTTCAATATTGTGGGTTTTTCTATACGTGTCCCACCAGTTGGTAGTTGCTCCAGACAACCGAAACACTACGTAGGAAGTTTTTGACTTGGAGGATAAGGTTCTAACAAAAAAATAGGCTTCCAAGCTATTTAACCATCTTTCTACCTCCTCCCCATCCCCATTACCATAAAATTTAGCAATATCAACCCTATGCATGTCCTTATCCAATTTAGTACCCACTTGTCTTCTTTCGAGGTCCACTGGTATTTCCTCAACAACCACTATTTCTTTTCCTTTTGATAAATTTTCTATTACCTTTTGCTTTTGAGAGATCATTTCCTGTTGCTGAGTAAGTTGAGATTTTTGTAGCTCCATGTTCTCTAGCATTTGTGCCTTTTGTTGGGCCATGTGTTCCATCATTTGTATTCTTTGTTGATCCATTTGCTCCTTCTGTTGACTCATATGTTCTTGCATTAATTACATCATCCGAGTCATTTTATCATCTTTTGGCATAGGCTCCTTTTCCCTCCTTACCACCCGAGGAGGTTCAATAGTTTCCTCTGTAGCTCCTATCCTTATAATTTTTCTAAGGACCTACTTAGGGTTCTCGACCAACCCTTCCTACTGTGTCGCTATCGGTATCTTTGAGGAACTAGCTCTTAATCCGGATGCCATTGCCTGTTTGTAGAAAAGAGCTTTGTTAATTAATCCTAGTTTAATTTTGGTTCTAAAATCTAGAACTACTTGCAAGATTTATTTTCAATAATCTAAACATTCTGTTTATCTAATAATTCATATGCTCTGATACCAACTATAAAAACCCAAGTCATCCCTCTTGGTTCCAAACAACCGAAAGTTAAAAATTTCTAAAATTCCAAACCAGTTCTAACTAGTATGAGCATGCTTTATCTTCTCGGATGCCATTTCACTGTAGTAAAAATATCCAAGAGAACGATATTGGCCACTTCTTGAAGAATTTGCCTTCTTAAACTTCCTCTCCTACCCGAGATTCCAAGTTTTGGTGGGGGGGTTTTCACTACCAGGGCCCATTTCACCTGGAGTTAGAACGTTATTTCCCCATATCTTATTCCAAGATATCTAGCGTATGCATGCTTGGAGTGATGCATAACCACCTCCCTGGTTTGCATCACGAGCTCACCACCACCTTGACGATGCTCCAATAAAATTATCTTGCATAAAGCCCATATCATTACGCAAGTGTCCATAAGGTCTACCGCCCATATACTAGTTGGATTGCCTAGGAATTATGCCCATATCATAATTCCTACACCTTTCCACCACCCTTCTGCATTGGTGACCGACAATTCACGATAGGATGTGAGCTTTTATCCCCTCACAGCCTGTTGGATGGAATATAGAATGTCTTCCCACATCCTTTTCATAGGTTGTCTTCCCACAACCATAAGATGTTTAATGTTTAAGGTTGCCTACCCACAACTATATAGGCATTTCTTTCCTTTCGTTTACAATGTATTTGTCTTTATTAAAATTGGGCTTTTTAATGATCAACTTTATAAGAAATTTTAGAAACACACTAAAAACTAATGGTTTTATCTAAATTTAATGTAAAACATCTATAACATAAATTAGAAGATTTAATATTCAAAGTAAAAGTTTTTAATATAAAAGTCCCAATGTTAAAAGTAAAATCTCTACGATAAAATTCTTAAATATTAAATTTAAAAAGACCTTATAAAAGTTCCTAAATTTTATAAATGGTTTTATTTTAAAAAGAGTGCTAGTTTTCAACATTAAAATTTCTATTCCCTATCTATTTATTTAAAAGAAAAGCACACAAATCTCATAATGTTTTCACTACCCAATATGAGTTGTCCAAACTATGAAGAGCCATGCCTATGTTTTTGTTTTATTATGGATTGTTTTGAATAGCTCAATCGCATAACTTAATCTTCTTCCCTTCATTTTTTTTTTTTTAAATGATGCCTAAGGCTTTTAGCCATAACGTATGCAAATTTCCATATAAATTTTAAACAAAGGAGATGGAGTATTCGAGAAAGGTGTTCATATAAAATAGAACATTCCATAACAAACATATTTTAAAAAAATCTAAAGGTTCACACCCTTTTAGTCTTCCAAAGATTTAGGTACATCATCGTATCTCAATTCTTTAAAGTAATTACGATAATATTAGAATAGTTATCATTCTGAGCAAGCCTAAGCCACTAGAGTTTTATGATTTGTTTTATTAAACTTAAATATGAACACCCTCAATTGACGTCAATCCTATGCCCACTATGCTAACAAGCTATTAATCAAATTTGGGTTTTATCAGGCGATATCGTGATATTGACACACAACTTAAATTGCTCTTAAACCTAAATTTTTCAACATTGTTATCCATTTGAAGACGATAGGATTTTTAAGAGATGAGAGGTGATGCTACTCATTATTTATAATTTGCAAAGGCTCCAAACAGTCCCTGCTAATCTTTTAAAAACAATGACAAGCTTACCACGTTTTCATATCAATTACATCAGGCAACCAAAGTAAGTAAAAACACATAGAAGTCTATGCTTCTTTTAAAGCCCTTATTTCATAATGAACCTGGCCACGCTTCCATATTATTTTGCAGTCAATACGTTAATTGAAACATAAAGTTTTATCTATAGTACATTCAACGATGTCTGTTCCAAAAATGCTACTTTCTTTCCACTTAAAGCCATTTTCGTTTACATTGCTATCTCTTCGACGTCACAGAAATATGAATATCTGAATTCTTCAGTTTGCTAGTTCAAAAGGATGGAATAAAATTATATATATGCTTGCATTCAACTCAATACAAAGCCTATCAATAGAGTAAACATAACAAATCATGTTTAAACCTTTATTACATTGAACTATAGTCTCATCTATCTTAAAACAAATATATGGTTTCGCTTATCCCTTCAAAGAAGCTTCCACAGACCCGAGTTCAAATTTAAATACATAATTTATACTTTGTTTTCTTGAATAGTTTCTTTTAACAATGAAAATATTTTTAACATGCTTTTCCCAGAGTATGCAGAGAAGAGATGCAACTGAAAATCTCCCAGTATTTTTTGGCTATACTTCCAGAGATCAGAGTGGTCATACTATATATGAAATGCACTCCTACACCTATATGCACACATTCCAATTTACACAGCAGAGATGACATAGCTTCCAAACTTTAATCCATTTATTAATTCCAACAGGATAACCCTCCTATGTTCTTAAAGAAATAACATAGACCTTAAAATTGTTCCATATAAAGATTATCGAGCTTGTCTCTAAAGGACATCCTACTATAAGTTCTTGAAGAAACTTATTTCCGAGTACAACATAACTAAAATAAACCAGAATTTTCCAAATTTTTTTAATACAATTACTTATCACTTATAATTCTGTTTTGATATTTTCAGCTCACAACAGAGGACATCTCCTTTTATTTTAAATTCGTAGTTTAATTATCCATCTTCCAAGATAATCTTTTAATTCAATGTATTTAACATGAAACAGAGAACAACTCACTTGATTTCGTTCGCAGCGTAAGCCTCCACGATCTTTCTGGTCACTTTCTCCTTCCAATCCCTTCCTTTGCTCTCTTTCCTCCACTGCTCCCTTCTTCCATTCTTATGTCCTTTTAAATTTAGTTCTCCCTTAGCAAAACGTATACAACTGTTATCTTACATGCAATATGCCTTTAGAGAGATGCTAGGTGGTAGAACAAAGATTCGTCACCACTTTGATTAATAACTAGTTAATCAATTGTCACTTTTAAAATCGATTTACCTTTATTATCATGCAAATAGGGTTGTTTATTATTTATAAATATATTTTATTTTATTTGTTAATATATGTATATTGTATATTTTATATTATTTTATTACTATTATTCTTAATTATTTTATTACATATATTTTATATTTCGTTAACCTTTTTTTTATTATTACATTATATTATTATTTATACTTTATTATTTATTTATTTTTTTATATATATATATTTTCTATTTTATATATAAACAAACAACCTATCAATGCATTCTACATGAAATGCGGCTACATGGACCGCTGGTGGGTGCATTGCCTTCTGGATACATAGATCCAATTACGGAAAATTCTCCATCACTCATCATATCTCTGGACTTACCTCAAGCCGACAACCCTTTTGAACGAGGAAAACTCAGCTCCGAGCTGCTTCCAACAACCAATACATGTTCCTGCACCCACAAATATATTAGCAGTACCTTATCCTTGAAGAAAATATAAGCAAAATATTAAGCTCAAATGTTGGGTTGTTACAAAGGGGGCATTTGAAAGGCGCCCCAATGCCTTAGTACAACACAAAAGTAAGGGATGCATGAAAAGCAAAAGTACATCCTATGGAAGTAGAAAAGATATAAGTGGATGCGAGGAAGACCCAAAAAGCATCCTTAGCAGAAAAGAAAAACACAAAATGACAAACAAAGGAGAGACCAAAAGGAAAGGAAACCCCAAAGGGTCAAAAATAGAAATCGGGAATGTAATTATTCCATACGAAGCGCATCAATAGTTTCTTGATTGCCTTCCTTTATTTTATCCTTGGGCACTTCCTTGAATACCTCCTTTGCGATTTCGATGAAATCATCCTCCTTTACTTCGAACATGCCAACAACATTTGAGTTCGTAGGGACCTCCTCATCGAAGGTATAGTAGAAAAAAATAGGTTTAATGCATTCCTCTGGTCATTTAATTGTGAAATGGCTTTATCAAGAGCAGCCCATGCGGTCTCTAGTTGGGTAATGGTAGCAGAGGTGGTTTGGATGACCAATTTCTACAAGTATTTCTCAATGGTGTTGCTGGAGTCATCCTCACCACCTTCTTTGACCTTCTCAGGGCTCAAGGACTCTTTTTTATTAAGCCTTTGGGAACTTCTTGTGGGAGTAAATTCCACCTTAACATTTTTCTTTGTACTAAGATATCCCTGGGATTTTTTTCCTTGCCCTTTCTTTTGGAACCTCTTATCTTAGAGCCAGGTGTGGAGGAAGTGTCATCCTCTGTGTTTTCCTGAGTGATATTATTTCCTTTAGGAAATTTTTGCAGCAAATAAGCATACAAAATCTTGAACAAACCCTGATGAAAAGGCCAAGCCTCCTCCTTCTTGGCATAGGTGGATGTTATAAAATAGTCCATAGACAAGTACAAGAATTATGGTATGTTGATAAATTTCATGTCTTTGAAGTGATTCACAAATGAAAGATGGAAACTACAAATTTGGGACTCAGGATCATCTATAGTAATGTACAGGTCCTTGTGAAATTAGCCCTTCTTGTAGAGCTTCCTCAATGGTGATTTAGCTTCGATTGACTAATATCCACCTCCTAGTTGTGTTTGTTCCTCCTCACAATGCGGCCATCAGTAATTTTGTCCAATTGAATTTGCAAGTAGATCTACAAATACTTTGAAGTCCACTTCATGGATTATGACAACATCATTTTCCCATGATGAGACAAATGCCATATTGGCATCCCAATCGGTCCTAGAAAACATCTTAAAAAAATAAATTAATCATCTATCCTTAAGGATAGCTTCAGTGATAGGCTCGATGGAAAAGGTTTCTGGCTCAACAAACGTCATTCTGGCACCTCTCAGATGAAGGGAACAAGGGTTTTGAATAAAACACAAAGGATCAAAGAATGAGCAAGGTATATCCAGAGTAAAGCTTTAACAAAGTTTATAAAGTGTCTAAGTGAAAGTGAATGGTTTAGAAGACCTTTCAAATGACTTCTCACACAAGTTTTTCATCTAGGAAACATATAATTCCAGATAGAAGAGACCAATAGGTTGCAGGAATTACAGAGGAAGATTTTCTAACAGACAAGATCACTAGTGGAAATAGAAATATGTGCCATGATATGGATAAGTTGACTAATTGAGATGCTTGGGAATCTAAATATAGATGAAACAAGGAATGATTCAGAAATCCAAGGAGTTGGAAAGCGTAAACGAGTGGATAAAGGAAACATTCTTGGGAATATGCGATTAGAACGATGAAAAATGAAGGATCTCGAACAGGCAGAAGAGGTACACACATGGAAGAAAAGCCTATAATCATGAAATGTGATGGAGGAAAAAGCCTTTGGCACAAAAAAATTTAAAACCCAGGTAACAACTAGCATAAAAGAGGTGGTGGCATTTGTAATGAGCATGGAAAATAAGTACCACCTTGTGGAAATATGGCTAGGGAATATTTTTGAGGTGAGGCTCCAAAAATGAGGAGACCTATGGGAAAAAAAATTGCTTGGAGAAGAATTTAGTAATTAGGATGATTATAACAACTACCACCATATTTGATATATCAAGGCCAATGGTAATTCTTCCCCATATAGTCTAGGGCCAAATAATTGGAGGATCATGTGTGGAGAGATAATAATTCATTTTGCTGAGAGAGATTTAGATCCAACCTGGCAAGATCGTTGACTTCACAAGGAAGAGGGTCCATCCAGGTCAGCATCCCTAGGACAGAGGTGCCAATATTAGCCAGCTTTTCAATGATAGCATTGGCTTCCCTAAAGTCATGTTGAACAATAACTTCTTATTGGCTTAGGAAAATTTTCTTGGCATCCTCAATTAGGTTCCTTATTTTTCAACCTGAAGATTTAGATTTTTTTAGGTAGTTAATGATATTTAAAGAATCTCCTTCGATGATGAATTTCCTAAAACCTATTTAATGAATTGTAAACCTCTCCATAATTCCCTTTCTTTTGTAGAATGGTTGGATAGTTCCCCTAAAGGTTCAACAAAAGTAAAAATATAATTTCCTTGATGATCTCTGAGAATACCTCCAGCGCTAGCTCTACCTGGATTTCCTTTAGCAGCACTATAAAAATTAAGTTTAACCCATCCCAGGGGAGGAGGATTCCATTTGATGTTGGTTCTGGAGCCTTGAGGATTAGCAAGACAAGGATTTTCCAAGTAAATGTTAAAGGATTTGAGTAAGGAAGCTTCAAAAGAGGAAATGGGTGAAAAATCAAAAGGGAAAATCAAAGAGTTTTCCTTAGAGAAAAAGATAATTCTATTGGAAATAAATTTAAAATCCCTAACATCCTTAGAGAAAACATGCCTGTTGCACTCAAGCCAAATTTGCCATAAAAAGTGATGAAGGCAAAAACCCCATAAGCCTTTGAGAAAGGGAATTTTAAAAAGGTTAGGTCATTGAGTGAATAGGTCAACTAAAGAAGGAGGAGGAGCCCAGCTGATGTTAAACTTGAGGAAAATATTGCATAGGATAGACCTAGAGTAGGGATAAAAAAATGAAAATATGGGTAGTGGATTCCCAATCAGTTAGGCAAAGGAAACACCTATTACGGAGGGGAATACCATGTTTGATAAGGTTCTAAACAGAGAGTATTCTATCTTGACTAGATAACCAAGAAAAAAATGTGATCGTAGGATTTAAATGTTTAAACCATACTAAATTGAACCTCTATAGGAGATAAGGATAATAAATAAGAATATTTGACAGAGAATTCACCTAAATCAGTGGGCTCCCAAATAGTATGGTCACAAGAGCCCTCGGTAGGGATAGGAAAAGAAGATAATAAAGCTTCAAGTGAAGAAAATTTAGTTTCCAAATTAGGATGATGTATTCTTTTCGAAGATCTGGTTCCATTGGAAGTGGTAAGGAAGTCTACAACTTTGAGGCCAAAAAGAGGATCAGTAAATTCTTTGAGCAATCTAAATTTTAGAACTTGAAGAAGTGGACGATTTCTTATCCACTTGTCTTCCCAAAAATACACAAATTTCCCATCACTAATCTGCCATCTTAAACCTTTTTTAAGGAGTTACTTATTGAGAAAATGGATTTCCAAAAGGTGGATCCAAAAGGGGAGATTTCTCCATATAAAAAATCATAATTTTGGAGGTATTTCCTTCTTGTAATTTTGACCCATTCTGCATTATCTCCTGAAATTAAATACCAAACTTGTTTGGCAAGAAGATCATAATTTAACATGTGAATTCTCCTGAGCCCTATTCCCCCTTGATCCTTAGGCTTGCAAACTTTTTCCCAAGTAACCAGATGGAATTTGTTTTTATTTTCAGCTCTTGTCTAGAGGAAATGCTTTTGGATTTGTTCAATTTTTTGGTAAAATTTAGCAGGAGCTTTGAATAAAGAAAGGAAGTAGATAGGAATACTATGTAAGCATGCCATGGTCAAGATAGCTTTCCAGCCTAGGATAATAGATTACCTCTCCAAGCGAAAAGCTTTTTTTGAAATCTTTCGATGAAATTATCCCATGTGTTCATTGACATTACCCATAAACAAAGGCAATCCCAGATATGTGGTAGACAAGGAGGAAATAGCACACCCTAAAATGTTGGTAATATTTAGTTGTCTTCTCAAAGGAGTGTTAATAAAATATAATTTACTTGTTTGGAAATTGACTTTTTGTCCAGCAACTTCTTCATAAAGAAGTATGTGCTTAATAACTTTGGCTTCATAGACTGATGCAAATGTAGAAATAAGAGTGTCATCAACAAATTTTTGATTAGTAACACAAGTAGATTAAGAAGTAACCATGATTCTAGTAATAAGACCTGATTGTCTGGTTGCATGAATATATTTGTCGAGAGCTTCTACAGTAATGATGAAGATGAGTGAAAAGGGTTTCTCCTTGCCTCAATCCTCTACTACTAGTAAAGTATCTTGCTAGAGAACCATTTATTAAAATAGAAAACCAGGCTGAAGAAATGCACCCTCTAATTAAGTTGATCCAATCCTGGTGAAATCCAAATTTGGATAAAACTGCCAAAACGAAATCCCAGTTCAACCTATCATAAGCTTTATTCATGTCTAACTTTAAAAGGAAAGTAGCCTTTTTGGTGAAGGAATTTGAGTGAAGGGCTTCATGAACAAAGATAATGCCATAAAGGATTGACCTACCTTAGACTAAACTTACTTGACAATGATTTATAATGAGAGGCATCACTTTTCTCATTCTATTAGCTAATGCTTTAGTCAAGATTTTGTACACAACATTACAGAGACTAATTAGCCTGAAATCATTGAAAGATTTGGTGTTAGAGCTTTTTGGAATGAGGGAAATGAAAGTGGATTTAAAACAATGAGGAATGACTTTAGAATTTTGAATTTCCTTGATGGCTTCACATACATCCAGACCAATGAAATCCCAAAAGGCTTGGAAAAATCTAGGAGAGAAACCATTAGGACCTAGAGCTTTATCTGATTTCATAGAAAATAGAGCATGTTTGATTTCCTCATCAGAGAGGCCAGAAATTAATTTGAAATTAATATCCTCATAAATGGAATGAGGAATAAATTGGAGAAGGAAATCCTTGGCTACACTTGAGTTAGCAGCTGGCATATCTTCAAGTAATTGCATAAAATGAGAAACACTTTCAGATCTAATCTCCTTAATATCAAAAGTAACTCTTCCATATTGCTAAATAATTTCCTTTATTCTATTATTTCTTATGTTTTTCAATGTGGAAGCATGAAAATACTTAGTATTGGAGTCAAATTCCTTAATCCAAATGGCTCAGGATTTTTGCCTCCAAAAGGTTTCCTCACACTGGAGGATATTATGATATTGAGATAAGAGATCCTTTTCTTCTTTATTTGTTCAATAGTATAGCATTGACCTTCCTAAATGTCTTTCTCAATGGTAGCAAGATGATTTTTAATTTCATGTTTGTTTTGAAAAATATTTCCAAAGATGTCCCTATTCCAGATCTTAAGATTTTATTTAATCAATTTAAGCTTTTGACACAATCTGAAGGAAGGTGATCCTTGAAAATCAGTTTACCACCATTGAATGATTATATCTCTGAAATCAGGATGTTGCATCCACATTGCTTCAAATCTGAAGGGGATTCTAAATATTTTAGGATTGTTAGTATCCAATAAAATAGGACTATGGTTAGACCCAATTTTGAGAAGTGATTGAATATTAGCATACCCCCAAATAGCAGTGGATTCCTAAGAAAACAAAACTCTGTCAAGTTTAACTTGAATGAGATGAGAACCACTTCTTCTATTAGACCAAGTAAACTGGTTTCCTTTAAGATTTATGTTCATCAAATTATTTTGATTTATGAAATTCTAAAAATAATCCATGCTCTTTGTAAAGTAACCTACCCCTCATATTTTGTCAGAAGGAAACAAAGGAGTATTGAAATCCCCAGAAAGGATCTAAGGAATATTTGTAAAGGCATTCCTAATTGATGAAAGAATTTCCCATAGCTTGGATCTTCCTGGGATAGAATTTGGGGCATAAATATTGGTAAGGACCCAAGGGGAGTTGGAATATTTGTCAAAAAATAGTATACTAGTAGTTTCTTCATTGGAATGAATCAATATGCCTTCAAAGAGAGCAGGGTTACAAAGATAGATAAGTCCTCCAAAAGCCCCCCTTGCATTGCAAAAAAAATTATTTTATTGGCATTAGTGTTAGCATACCTAAATACATCCTATCAATATTTTGTGTCCTTTCAATATCATTTTTATCTTTATTTCTCTTTTTCTATAAATTAAGTAATGTGATGTTTTTGTTCATTATAGGTAATATTGTGTATTCTAATAATCTTATGGTAGAGTTAATCTCTAATAACAAGTAGAAAAAAAAGTAAAAAATAGAATCATCATATTGCCTAGATAACTACATACATGGATAAAAAGGGAATATGTGCATGAAATATAGGGAAGATTCCCTTAGAAATTAGTTTTCTTCATTGATAATGAAATGATTTCTAGCTAATATAATGAATGGTAGGATGGATTATAAATACTCCTTTAAAACAATGGCACATATCCTAATAAATTTAAAGTGAAATATTATCGATAAATAGATATCACATGGGTTGTATTACAATGTATGAGATGGTCCCACAATATTATATGATATATTATACACACAATATTGACCATACCCAATAAGTAAAACATTATACATTTTGATAGAGCCCTACCTAAATTTTGGTATTTATGTTTTCTAAAAACTACCATCTAACTAGTAACTTTGGTTAATGGAATTTATCGTTAAAATCTTCCTAAAATAGTTTATAGTATTATAGAAATCTTATAATAGTAATATTGTAAAAAATATATATAGTACAATAGTAAATAAAATGAAAGATGAACTAGCCATGAAAATACACTTAGGTAAATCAACACACAAACTTGAAAAGTAGTGAGTTGAAATGCAAGAGATAAATATATCCATATTCTTAGTAAAATATTTCATACAAAATCTTAACAATAATAAACCAATTTTTTAAGAATACATGCATTATTTGTATTATATATAAGTCAATAAAACAAGTAAACATGGTTTAAGTAGGGATAAAAATAGTTATTCAATATGTCTAGTATTTCCTCCAAGCCAAAATATTTGCACATCCTCATGTACACTTAGGAGGATCAATATTGAATAATGTATATAATATTGCTTTTGAACTTTACTAAAATCATATGTTCTACATATTGGTTCCCAATGGTAGTGTGATAGCTATGTGAAAGTTTATGCTTTATTCAAAATTGTTTCCCTATTGCAATCAATCAATCATTATAAGTATCCATAGAATTAGAGATCAATATTCATATTGTAAGTAATTTACATTGAAATACAATACAATAAATAACATTTCCTTTTAAGAACCTAATCCATTACTTGACACAAACCTACAATTCTCTAAAATTTAAAATAGAAATAGCATCCTTCACTTTGAGGTTATATGGTAGATTATACCACACACTCCTATTACCCTATAGCATGAAATTTCCTAGCTATGTGCTTATCATGTTATAGTATAATATATATTTAGATTGAAATTTAATCTACTCATTATTTATGATTGCATTATGGTCCAATTTTCATCTAAGAAATTGAATTTCTCATGTACCTATGGTTAAAAAATATTTTTATATTTTAGGTAGTCTTATAAAAAAAAAATTGCTAGAGAACAAGGGGTTGTACTAGGGTCCCCCACCCTTGAAAAGTCACAACTCTCTCCTTTAGAGATTGATATTTTACAAACAGATTCAATTCTCATCTCAACTGAGATGCTATAGCTAGATACCTATATCATTTTTCATTAAATGTTTGAATTCTTGATTTTTTATTTTTTTGGATCTTCAATTTTTTGTGTGAATACAAATATTCTATAATTCAGCATCCTTCTTCACATTTTCCTACTATAGATCTT
Organism: Wollemia nobilis; assembly: GCA_028583015.1. NCBI lineage: Eukaryota > Viridiplantae > Streptophyta > Pinopsida > Araucariales > Araucariaceae > Wollemia > Wollemia nobilis. The sequence continues at coordinate 29,356 of JAQPPZ010008846.1, read as the reverse complement.
ATACTTATAAAAATGCCATAAATAATGATTAAGTCCTAAGTTGACAACACTCGTGTGTTTTCCAACTTACAATTCCATAGTCGTATGACCTACGATTATTGTAGATACCAAATCCTTAATTGCTACACCCTCATACCATCTGACTGCATACAGTAATTCTATAGTTCCATCTACAACATACAAATGCTACAATCCTATGGCAATGCAAAATGCTATAATTCCTACAACCAAAGCAATGATTTATACACCTTGCAATATTTAAAGAATACAACTTTTAACACACTCAAAATTACACCCCTAAGGATTGAAAATAATAACAATGGTTGAGTTATATTATTGTTCATTCATTGTTGCAACCAACAGTATACTCATGAAATTACAATGGTTGTTATGGCTAACAATGATAATGGCCTCAATAGTTTAACAACAATAGTAATATTCTCTATTTATCCAAGCAAATTTCTCTCATATGCTGCAACAACTTAACCAAAGCATAACTTAGACTTGACAGAGACTTCCCTGGAACTAAATAAGACCCAAAATGAAGGGAGGATCTTATGAAGCCTTTCCATGCCATTCCAATAGGTTCCTAGATAGTGCAACATTTACAACCGCCACCCCCAAATCCAACGTTGCATGAATTTTTCCATTTCCTAAAGTCTAAAGCCACTTTTCATTAATCGCTAATTTTATTTACATTTAATCTCCATTTTGCCAAATTTCACTTTTAATATTATTCAACTTTATTTACACTAATTTCATATAAATTTTTTCCAATTCATTTTAGCAAAATTACAAGCAAAACTTTGTCCAACTTTTTATTTCTTCTTTTCTAAAAAGTAGTTTTACCTCCTACATTTGTCCTCCCCTATAAATTAGTTGGTGTCCTTGTCAATGCTTTTTGCTTTTCCTTATTTGTCTACTTTTTTTGATATCTGTCCATAGGTACTCAACCTATATTTGTTATTTAGAGTTGTAAAGCTTCTCGGTCATCCTTCAATATCTCCACTTAATTTTTGAAATGGAGAAATTATAGTCCATAGTGATTAAATTTCTTCTCCATTTTGGCTGATTGCACTATCAACTCCTTTTATCACTCAGTAGCACTCTTTTGTATTCTCTATTTTAGCTAAACCTTAATCTTAGGTACAATAGACAATTGTTCATCCCTTTTGGCAATGAGTTGATCCTTATGCTCTAACTCTTTTTCTTAAGACTCATGCATTTATGACTTTGTTTCCATTTCTACCTTATAGCTTATGATGATCTCATTACACCTTTCCATATCTCTCTTATTTGCATCAAATTCATCATCCTTGGCCTTAAACTATATCTTTAGCCTTTAATTGATCCTCATAATTCTACCTTAGGCTGACAATCTCAACCTCAACTTCCTTGTTCATTTTTTTGCTTCCATTTTCATATTCTCAACTTCTTCCTTCATGACTTCCATTGTTTTCCACGTCACTTCCATCTCTTCCTCATGCTAGTTAACTTGATCCTCCTTGGATTGATGAATCTTTTCCAATACGAAAATTAACTAGTTTATCCAATGAGTTAGGAAATTAATAGTGATGAGGAAACACTGAAAGAAAAGGAATTTAAAACACAAAATATATCCATTGCCATAGAAAATGAAGTTGTTTATATCCCAATCCATTGCCCCAAAAGCAAACTTCTAGGAAGTAAATAATTAAATGCTTAAGGAGAAACCTTCCAAAAAATGCTTACATTATAATGGTGGTCACCTACTAACAAATATTAGATATTACATTATTAATAAGCATTATTAATCAAAAGTTACGACCATAGGAACTATTAACCCCTATCGTTCCTCCCCATTATAGAATAATTGGACTCTAATGCTTGTATAAAATAGAAGGAATAAATATCAGAGGTATAAAGTAAAGGATCTAGTGAGATTTAAGTAGAAGCTAGTGCAAAAGTTGTGTGATGAGCTTTATGTGGTATTACCATAAGTGTGGCGATGTGAGCCAAGTTGAAAAGCTAAAATATTGAAATTCTGAAATCCATGAAGAGATACAAGCCAGTAGAGGGCAAATACAACTTCAATTGTAGTACCCATGTGATAGCCATGATCATAAAGAGGGGTTGTGGTCTTGTGAAGGAAGAGATAATGACAAATTTATCTATTTTAGGACCCATGTGATGTTTGTCGATCACATAAATAAGGGTCATGGTCATGAATATATCCAAAGACAACTTAGTGTGTAGGAGTAACCATATGCAAGGGCCATGGTATGGAGTATAGTATGCTTCCAAAATAGTTGAAAGTTGATTTAAGGAGTGTTAGGTACAACCAAAAATGCACTCTTGATACATCAATTGCTTTGAAAAGTAGGTTTTGGAATAACCTAAACTTCAGAGCACCATAGGTCAAAGGAGACCCTTACAAAATAGAAAAATAACAATTATAAGAGATATGTATTGAAAAGAGCTTTTCATTGACTATAAATAAGCTTGTATGAGAATTCATATGAAGCCAAACAAAAATAAAAAGGGGCAAGATGCCCTTAACAATTTGAAATATCAGGAATATTCCTGATAAAATCTCTTTAGAATATGCCTTCAATTAAAAATAGAGTGTCACATTCATTTTTTTTATTCATTGAAAGTGAAAAATATATATAGAGAGTAACCAATATTCCCACCATATAATATATATGTGGAAGAATTCACAGAAATGATCAGGTGGATCATTTGTGTCAAGTGGCAATGGGTTGGAAATATCATTGAGGAGAGAATACCAAGTGTTCACAAAGGCCTAAAAGTATGCCAATGCACCATGTGTTAGAATAAACCACTTGCATGAGTTGTCGATGTTAAATGTAAGTCCATAACATTATGAAGGGAAACCTCTCCTACCACACTAATGTAGGATAATGCATATATAATGTTCATCTATTGCTGACTATCAAGATGTCTGACATGTGACAGTTGGAGGTGTTTTACACACATGGGACATATATCAAGTTCTAAGGACCAACAACAAGGCAAAAAGGAAAGAGGCACGGGATACTTAGGAACCATGTGGAAAATGAGGCCCATTCAATGTGTTACCAAATATCCTTAACTAGGTTTGCATGGATGCGTAGCCATGTGGTAGATTGAGGGAATATAAGGAGTGCAACATCTACTGGTGATAGAGACCCAACTACAAGTTGGAGGTGGATAAGGCCCATGGGCGGAAGGCAGTGTGGAGTTGCAATAAATGTTGTGAAGGAACTAATATTGGAGGATCCACAATAGAAGAACTTGATAGGAGCGTCGAGGTTGTGATGAACATAGTGGACGTGGGTTTTCTATCAGGGATAAACAACATTATTATTGTTGTAGAGGAGAAAGTGCATTAATGGAGGTGTGAGGGTGATGGATCACAAGAAACAAGCTTGGACATTACTCTAGGACAATGACATGTTATGGTGAAGGTTGCATCATCTCCTTAAGATACCAGTAGGATGGGGATTACGAGATATGTGTTAAATGGAACAAAGAAATGACCTAATGCCTCAGTGAAAAACATTGTTGACCATGTGTACAATGGAGAAAAAGGTATCTAGATACCAAATAGGGACCATGTTAGTTGTAATAGTGGCCAATATCATATCAAGATTCAATGAATCCAAAGCATCATATGGGTGTCATGTGTGATGAACAATGTAGCCACAAAATATGGTGGGGCCAAGTGGCACCATTAGGGAGGGAAATTAGGTATGCATGGGAGAAATGTAGGGTTGCATGTGGAGTGGTCACATGGGAAAATATGTAGGATATGGATTTTCCCCAAAGAATCCACCACGGATGAGATAATGAGAAAAGACTCCAAAATGATCAACTTGGTGTTCTTGCTTTAATGTATGCACAAGGAAGGAGACCACCACATGCAATAAGGGAGGCCATTGTTTGGCTCAAAGGTAGATGATTGTATAGGAGGAGTGTGCAGGAGCATGTAGGTGCACAAAATTAGGGTTTGAGCTAAAGACGGTTGGGGTTGCATGGCTTTGGGAGGGCCACATCAGGAAAAAGAGGTGGCATCATAATTTTATCCACCATAGTAAATGGGTAGGAAATTATGACCATGACATGCAATAGGAGTGAGCAAGGTAATAAGATCACAAAAACTACAAAAACCATGAAGTTTTGTTGGAAAATGTTGAGTAGAATAGCAAATCAGATAGGAACACAGTGACAAAAACAATAATAGTACAATTATTGGAGGTGCAAAATGGCAATAGTGAATGCTTCTCAAGCACAGTATCCAAACATAGGTATGTGCTATGGGCTAAATTCAAATGGATTCAATAGTTTATGTGAGCATATGGGTTGCACGATAATGTCATAAAAATGACATGTGGGATAATAGAAGTTGTCAAAAAGCATCTCTAGAAAGGCACTTGGTCCAAAGCAATTGCAGAAGGACTAGAAGTAGACAAAAATATAGAAACCAAATGGGCTATCAGAAGCACATTCAAAACCTAACCTAACAATTATCAACACAACTACAAAAACAAAATACCAAAATGCAAATAATGAATGGAGGAGAATCAAAGGAAATGAGAGAGAAATTCCCCCTTATAGGGTAAGATCTACTGCTCTGATACATAACTAATGAGGAAAAACCAAAAGACACAAGGAATTACAAAAACAAAAGATGTTCATTGCCATATAGAAGGGGACTATTTATAGCCCAATACATTGCATCAAAAGGAACATTTTAGGAAATAAAGCACTAAATGCTTAAGGAGGAATCTTCCAAAAAATACTTACGTTATAATGGTGTCCACTTACTAACAAAAATTAGATATTACATTATTAATAAGCATTATTAATCAAAATAGGTGACCATAGGAACTATTAATCCCTACCAATTGGTACCACTACTAGTGGAATCTTCTTGTACTCCACCTGAGTTGTGTCTACTAGGAAACATTGCAACATGCCTGAATCTATATACACTCTCCTTGGTACCCTGTAATTAGTTGGCATGCCCTTTGGTAGCTCCTTCATTCCAATCATATTTATCACTTTAGTTTGTAACTCCCATGGTTCTTTTTCATGGATTTTAGTGAGCTTGTATTCACGTCCTCTTGGACCTACTGTACTACTTTCTCCATTTCATTGTAAATCTTGGATTTCCACTTCCTTAGCTATCATACACAACCCATTCTAAATTTTAGTCTTGGCGAGTCAAAAAACTACATCTTTTCAAAAAAGTATCCACTTGATCATAAGTTTGGATTCCTTCTTCCTCAAACTATAAAAACCTGGGTACTTCAATAATGAAATACCTCTCTGGTACTTGGAATATATCTTTCTTATCTTACTCCATATTTAATTATGCTCCATTTTATTTTGATTGTACTCCTCTATTCTATTTTAGTTGTACTCCTCTATTCTCTTTCGGTTGCATTTCTCTATTCTCTTTTGACTGATTAGGTTGTACTACAATTTGTTCCTCCAAATTTGGTAAAATTTCTTCTTTTGTTAATCATTCACTACTACCACCTCTCATGATACATTGATTTTCTCTATTTTCTAATATTTGGGTATGATCTCAACCTCCTTGCCCCTTTTTTGGATCTTCAACTCTTGTTTCTCTTAGCACCACTATTTCTTTTAATAGATATTGGGCTCTCTTTGAGAGCTCAAAATGCTCTATACTCTTCATGGTTGATGATGCATAAAAATCCACTTATTTTTCCCATTCAACGAGTCCTATCAATTCTTCCTTCACATTTCCCATCACTACTAGTTCTTTTTTAACCTCTTCAACTAGTTGTGCCCTCACTTCTTCCTGTTGCACAGTCTCTTCTAGAGGTTGTCATTATTGTGACATTAACATCATGTTGTCTCCATGTTCAAACAAGAATTAATTGTAGTCATTTTTCCTCCCTTATTTCTTCAACTTGCTACTCCTATGGTAATTTCTCTTGTTATTCTTCCTCGATAACTTCCATAATCACTTCAATTTCTTGTTATTCAAGCTCTAACCTTCTCTTCCTTCAATTTTTGATGTCATCTCCTCCTTCGACTCCTCACTATAATCTTCATCAAAGAGGTCTACTCTTCAAAGAATATTCTTGTTCCAAACCTTAATCGAAATAGTCTTCATTATTAGCAGTGATTTTATCCATCTCAAATTATGGGTTCATTTTTAGGTCGCTTATTCGGAGCTGTTAATCCACACATTTCTATCTTGGCATATGATATTACATTCAATATGATTCTGATGGTGTGTAATGCCATAAAAGAATTCTTAGTCTATCACCTCAATAAATTCCTAATTCTATATGATAGGTACGATGCCCAATCATATTGTATACCTTCCACCATGCCTTGTACATACTATTCTAACCACATAGGCATCTCTAACAATCTAGTTTCACCAAATAGTTTGGACATAACAATATCCATAGCATATCATAACTCATCATTCTTCATTTGGCTTTGTTTAATCCCATAACTTCCTACACCTAAAATCATGTTGACATAGTTAAGTTTAATAGTTGTTATATATGGAATTATCCTGTTTCATTATTTTGCATCTATGGCCTCCTTCCTCATTGCAATTCCCTATTTTGGCAACCTAAACGTCTGCTAGAAATTATTTGCTAAAAACATCACCCTAATGCCTTGATTCCTAATATTCACAATGCTTATGTTCTATTCTACATCATAAGTGTCAAGCATCTACACTAAAAAATCCTAAAAAGAGTCCTTTTTAAATATTATAACTTGTGCAATGCAGCTTACTCCTGCTTGCATCAATGCAACTTACTCCTACTTGCATCAATGTGGCTTTTAGTCTATAATCTAGTGGATTTTCTTTCCATCACTTTCGATAAAAAAATTTATTTGGTTGAGTCCATGTTATGTCTTTCAATAGTATCTTTTCTTCTTTTCTTTCTTAGATTCACTTTGATTCCCTCTTAGATAAGGTTTCCTCCTTCATCCTCTAATTGCATCTAGTCCTAGTTATGTGTTATGTTGGTTCTTACCTACCATCAAGTCTTATCTCCTCCTCTTATCCTCAGTGTTATCTTATATGCAATGAGCTAGGCAAACATCTAATCCTTTGTGCTTTTATTATTTGTAAGTACTCACCAAAATATGTTCTCCCTCTCATACTTCATCTGTCTACCTCATTTCATTTTGTCGTATACTAATTGTTCAATTATTCTACCATCATCTGTATGAATAATCCTTTAAAATTGGTTGACACTTCTTGTAGTTATATGATGCTCCTTTTAAATATATGATGTCCCTCCCTCGTATGATTGTTCTCATTCTTCGTACAACAACCTTCTTTCATACTATGGTATCCTTTTTCTTCTTTCATATGACTTCCCTACATTGTACTACAACCTTCCTTCCCTCATACGACAACTTCATAGCAACTTCCATACGACACTTTCTTCCCTCGTACAACAATTTCATAGAAACTTCTATATGAGACTTTCTTCAATTTGTAGGTTTTTTCCCTTTGCAATCTTGTCTTCAATGTTTTTGTACAATGATTTTGTCACTGGTCGAATTTCCTCCTTGGTGCACTTCATCCATATTATAGCTTCCTTCTACCTTCCCCTTACATAATTTTCTAAACCCTCGACTACAACTCACCTTGAATTACTTTTAACAGCAGGTGCCCTTCCTTATAAAATATTAATACTTGAAGAACACAAGCTTATACTAAGAGGGGGGTGAACAGTATAGCACCCACTTTTTACTTTCTTTCCAAACCAATATCAATTAGTGTCCTTAATTGCAATAACCAAATATAGTAGTGTGCATTAATGACATAGATAGCAATAGTAAGCAAGAGCACAAATCACCACACACAATTGAGACACAAGATTTAACGTGGTTCCCCCAATGTGGGGTAGTCCACAAGATAATCTCCTTATAATATTTCACAAAGAAATAGGGATCCTTATCCCAATACAAATGATTACTTTGATCTGCTCAAAGCTAGGCTATCCACTGATCTGCTTAGGTAGGCAATCCACTGATCTACTCAGCAAGGCAATCCATTGATCTTCTCAGCTAGGCAATCCACTGATCTGCTCAACTAGGCAATCTTGATCTGCTCAGGTAGGCAATCCACTGATCTACTCAGGTAGGCAATCCACTGATCTACTTCAGCAAGCTCACCAAGAACTTGCTCAAAATATGCTCTAGCAAGCTCACCAAGAACTTGCTCAAAATATGCTCCAACAAGCTCACCAAGAACTTGCTCAAATATTCTTAGCAAGCTCACCAAGAACTTGCTCAAAATATGCTCCAGCAAGCTCACCAAGAACTTGCTCAAATCTGTCCTAAATATATCCACAAATCTATCCCAAAAGCCTTCTCAAAGGCTCAATCAATCATGCACAAAATCTGCCTCAAATCTGTCTATAAATCTATCCCAAAAGCCTTCTCAAAGGCTCAATCAATCATGCTCAAGTAGCACTCAAATATCATCCACAAATCTATGAAGGCAAGGCTCAATGATGAACTCAACAATGAATGATAATGCACTCTTCAATGGATGACAATAATGATCCACAATGATCTCAACTCAAATCAATCTCAACTCAACTCAAATCAAATCAATCTCAACTCAGCTCAATATTATAGAAGCATAAAGAGAATTGTTAGAGACTCAATATGTTCTATTCACAAACTCAATTTCTTTCTCAACTCAAACTCAACTCAAATCAGAATATAGAAGTTTGTTTCATGGAACTTGAACAACCACTTCACACAATCACTTGACTAGGCTCAATCAACTCAACTCAACCAATCACCTTAAGGAACAACTTTTTCTCACAAACCCTAGTTCAAGCATGAATCAATCAACTCAAAATGTTTCCAACAATACTCAACAATAACTCTCACATAACAATGATACTCATGTTCTCCTCTAACTCAAGTTCAAGTTCTTTGTACAAGCAATGGGCTTCAACAACAATGCTTATAAAACAAGGTTTAATCACAACTCTCAAACCAAAAAACCTTGAAGCATTCAACCAACCACTTTCAAAAAGGAAACCACAATCAATCCTTTTCTCTCCAATGATATTTCAGAAATCAACCACCATAAACAAAGTCAATGGAGAATATTGCTCATACCTTTTTGATGCCTTATTAGTTGTCCACTAAATCTGCCACACTCAACAAACTTTCTTTTTCAACTTTCAATAAGGGTTAGAGATCTTGATTAATAACACAACAATAATATCCAAATAACACCTTATTACTCCTACTCAATAAAATACACCATGTTCCCTCATGAAAGAATTAATCCCCTTTGAAAAATAACAAAGCAACCTTCACTTTTGAACCCCTTTACAAAATCAGAAATATCTCTTTACACACACCTTATTTCTCCCTCTAAGCAAGTTAATCAAATAGCCCTCGAAATAATCTTTCCAACGATATATAATATGATATACTTCCAAAAAGAAAATCACCAAAAATCTCTTTTTCCTAAAGTGCATCACAACCCTTATTTCTCCTAGGGCAACTTTAGAAAAATAAAATATTAAAAAAAATATTAACTTGCCTTTGTCCTTGATGGGATTCGATCCCTCGATGCCTCCTTGCTCAGTACCTTAATCACGGCCAAGCTGCCGCATGAGCTACAGGCTCATTTGGGAGGGAAAGGCACCACGTGCTTCAAAACACTCCTCCCTCTCACGCAAACCAAAAACGCTTCGTGCACTCTTTCTTCCAACGCCTTCTAACGTAGCCAAGGGGATTTGAAACCTTGATGTTCGTTCTACCACTTGCCTTAGCCAAAATCCAATTGCCAATGCACCACACTGCCCAAGGTGACTAGGGTTTCACATGTCGTCCGATTTATTCTTCGCTTCCATCACTTAACCCTCTTTTGCACGAGCTCTTTTCGCTTTCCAACAATCGCATTAATTCACGAGCGCAAGCCAAGGATTAATAAACCTTAGGCACCCTTTTATATAGTTTTCTCCCTCATATTCGATGACGTTGACGGATTACTTTTATTTTTAATTTTAAAATTTAAATTTAAATTTTAAATAATTTAAAATTTAAACTAAATATTTAAAATTAAATATCTCCATCATCGGGGCACCTTTTTCGATGAAACAAAAATCCAACTTGGGTTTTAAGAAAAACCCATTTCAAATCTGCCATCCATGGTTTTAAATAAAACCTTTTATTTTTCCTGCCTTGGTTTTCACAAAAACCCTGTATATATCCATGCTCTCCAAAATATCATAAATGATTATTTATGAAGTGCTTTTGCCACCAAAACTCAATGTGATCCATGTGACATCAATGACAACATAAAATAACTCAAATTTCCAAAAATCTCCCCCTTTGTCATTGATGGCAACACCTCTAATGCAAATCACCACAATCACTACAAAAACCATCTCTGAGAATCAAAGTTGCTCCCCTTGACTCAATACTCTCTATGGAGGCTGCTCCCCCTAACTCAATGCTCTCTTTGGAGGTTGCTCCCCCTAACTCAATGCTCTCCCCCTTACTCAAATCTCTCCCCCTTTGACATCAATGGCAAAAGGGACACCTATGGGGCTAAAATATATGACTCTTAAGCTTAGCCCCCTCACCACCTTCTCTCTTGAGGTGATTAATTTTGGGGTGGGAGTACTTTTACTCCCATATTACATTGTTTCTTTCCTCTGTCAACTTCCTTCCATATTTTTTTGATATCCTTTTCTTGATGAGTTACTTGATCTTCTTGTCTTGAACCTATTTGAAATTGAGTCCTACACCATTTTGCAATATGTCCAAAGTTATTGCAATTAAAACACTTGATATTGTAGCCTTTGGATGGTGCCCATATCCTGAATTCTTTCTTGAAATAATTTCCATATCCATTCCTTTCTTGAACCCTGTATTGTGAAGTTCTGTTTTCATAATCATTATGACCATGACTTCTGAATTGTGTAGCTCTAAAACCAAAACCATGTTGCTCATTTTCTTTGCACTGAGAAGCTCTATGACCAATCTTGTCTGTTTTTTTTTTTTTTTTTTATATAAATCCTCTTCCTTAATTTCTTCCTTGCTTTCCTTTTCAAGAATTTATTTTCCTCTTGAACTTGATTCACCTATCTCAAAACAAGATCCAAACTGGATGTTTGGAGCCATAGGAACTTTGGAACTTTCTCCATGAATCTTAGGTGCTTCCTTGTTTTCATATTTTAGAACTTCCTTTCCTTTTGAGTGTGATTTTTCTTGGATATAAGATACAACCTTAAAATATGTTTCCACTCCTTTTTGAACCTTTTCATCTAATGTGTCATGTCTTGTCGTTATTACCCTTAGTTCTTCATTCATCCTCTCTTCTATCCTTTTTGCATCTTGAAGCTCATCTCTTAGATCACTGATTGTCTAAAGTAGTTCTTCTCTGATTTTGACATATGTTCGAATCTTGTTTTCAAGATTCTTGTATTCTTCTTTTAGCCTTTTGACTTCTGATTTTTGTTTTCTTGGCTCATCCTCTTCTTTTTCTATTACCAAAAGTGAGACTTCTTCATCTTCACTATCATTGATATTATTATAATCTTCTATAGCAAACAAACTCTCATGATTTCTTTGACCATGCATGTTTCCTTGATGTGTCATCTCATCTTCACTATCATTGAAGCCATTGCAATATCTTGATCTGTGATCTCTTTGACCACACACAAAGCATTGTTCTCTTTCACCTTCTATTCCTAGGAATATGTGTTCTTGCCTTTCTTCACTTATTCCAAAGAATGTACATTCTTCTTCATCTGACTGGTCTTCATCACTGTGATCTGAGCTATCACTTGCTTCTTCAATGTAGATAGTTTTCTTTGTCTTACGAAAACTTTTCTTCTTCTCATACCTGCTTTGCTTGTATCTGTCATCTTTGTCATGCTTATGCTTTCCATATTCTTTTCTTCTGTGACCCTATTTTTCATCATCACTATTTTCTTCATGTGGACACTTGTTTGCATAGTGACCAAAATCACCACACTTGTAGCATTTGACTTTCTTCATATCCCTATAATTTCTTAAGTCCTTTTTCCTTTTGATGAAGTTAGCTTCCTCATCATTATCTGAATCTCTATATGTCTCTAGAACTTTCCCTTTATTTTTCTTTGAAGCCTTGAATGCAATTTATTTTATTGGAACTTGATGCTTACTTATCCTCATCTCATAAGTTGTGAGAGTTCCTTGTAGTTCTTCCATTGTTAGCTTGTTGATATCCATTGTTTCTTCTATTGCTGAAACCTTTGCATCATACTTCATGGGAAGTGATCTCAAAACCTTTTGAGTAACATCTGATTCTTTCATCTCAAATCCTAGACCTCTCATGGTGTTAGTAATCTCATCAACTCGAAGTAAAAACTTTGCAATATCTTCAGAGTCTTCCATTTTCAATTCCTCAAATATTTTTCTATGAGTTTGTAGTTTTGCCAACTTTACCTTGGAATCTCCTTCATAGGTATTCCACAACTTGGTCCACATTTCATTAGCTGAATTACATACCATGACCTTTGCAAAATATGTCTCACGTAGCCCACTCAAAATACAATTCATTGCCCTTGCATTGATCTCAACCAATTTCTTGATAGTCTTATCTATCTCGGGATCACCTTCAACCTTATACTCTTTTGCAACCATCTGCCATACCTCATATCCTTGTGATATCAAGTAGTTCTTCATTCTCATGCTCTAGAAAGCATAATTGTTATCGTCAAACAGTGGAGCCTTACTTGTAGATGATCCATTCTGTGAAGCCATCTATGTTCTTGTAGAATCTACCCTCAAGTTGTTAGCCTTTTCGAAGGAACCCGCTCTGATACCAATTGAAGAACACAAGCTTATATTGAGAGGGGGGTGAATAGTATAGCACCCACTTTTTACTTTCTTTCCAAACCAATATCAATTAGTGTCCTTAATTGCAATAACCAAATATAGCAGTGTGCATTAATGACATAGATAGCAATAGTAAGCAAGAGCACAAATCACCACACATAATTGAGACACAAGATTTAACATGGTTCCCCCAATGTGGGGTAGTCCACAAGATAATATCCTTATAATATTTCATAAATAAATAGGGATCCTTATCCCAATACAAATGATTACTTTGATCTGCTCAAAGCTAGGCTATCCACTGATCTTCTCAGGTAGGCAATCCACTGATCTACTCAGCAAGGCAATCCATTGATCTGCTCAATTAGGCAATCCATTGATCTGCTCAGCTAGGCAATCTTGATATGCTTAGGTAGGCAATCCATTGATCTGCTCAGCTAGGCAATCCACTGATCTGCTTCAGCAAGCTCACCAAGAACCTGCTCAAAATTTGCTCTAGCAAGCTCACCAAGAACTTGCTCAAATCTGCTCCAACAAGCTCACCAAGAACTTGCTCAAATCTGCTTAGCAAGCTCACCAAGAACTTGCTCAAAATATGCTCAACAAGCTCACCAAGAACTTGCTCAAATATGTCCCAAATCTGTCCATAAATCTATCCCAAAAGCCTTCTCAAAGGCTCAATCAATCATGCACAAAATTTGCCTCAAATCTATCCAAAAATCTGTCCCAAAAGCCTTCTCAAAGGCTCAATCAATCATGCTCAAGTAGCACTCAAATCTCATCCACAAATCTATGAAGGCAAGGCTCAATGATGAACTCAACAATGAATGGCAATGCACTCTTCAATGGATGACAACAATGATCCACAATGATCTCAACTCAAATCAATCTCAACTCAACTCAAATCAAATCAATCTCAACTCAGCTCAATATTATAGAAGCATAAAGAGAATTGTTAGAGACTCAATATGTTCTATTCACAAACTCAATTTCTTTCTCAACTCAAACTCAACTCAAATCAGAATATAGAAGTTTGTTTCATGGAACTTGAACAACCACTTCACACAATCACTTGACTAGGCTCAATCAACTCAACTCAACCAATCACCTTAAGGAACAACTTTTTCTCACAAACCCTAGTTCAAGCATGAATCAATCAACTCAAAATGTTTCCAACAATACTCAACAATAACTCTCACATAACAATGATACTCATGTTCTCCTCTAACTCAAGTTCAAGTTCTTTGTACAAGCAATGGGCTTCAACAACAATGCTTATAAAACAAGGTTTAATCACAACTCTCAAACCAGAAAACCTTGAAGCATTCAACCAACCACTTTCAAAAAGGAAACCACAATCAATCCTTTTCTCTCCAATGATATTTCAGAAATCAACCACCATAAACAAAGTCAATGGAGAATATTGCTCATACCTTTTTGATGCCTTATTAGTTGTCCACTAAATCTGCCACACTCAACAAACTTTCTTTTTCAACTTTCAATAAGGGTTAGAGATCTTGATTAATAACACAACAATAATATCCAAATAACACCTTATTACTCCTACTCAATAAAATACACCATGTCCCCTCATGAAAGAATTAATCCCCTTTGAAAAAGAACAAAGCAACCTTCACTTTTGAACCCCTTTACAAAATCAGAAATATCTCTTTACACACACCTTATTTCTCCCTCTAAGCAAGTTAATCAAATATCCCTCGAAATAATCTTTCCAACGATATATAATATGATATACTTCCAAAAGGAAAATCACCAGAAATCTCTCTTTTTCCTAAAGTGCATCACAACCCTTATTTCTCCTAGGGCAACTTTAGAAAAATAAAATATTAAAAAAAATATTAACTTGCCTTTGTCCTTGATGGGATTCGATCCCTCGATGCCTCCTTGCTCAGTGCCTTAACCATGGCCAAGCTGCCGCACGAGCTACGGGCTCGTTTGGGAGGGAAAGGCACCACGTGCTTCAAAACACTCCTCCCTCTCACGCAAACCAAAAATGCTTCGTGCACTCTTTCTTCCAATGCCTTCTAACGCAGCCAAGGGGATTCAAAACCTTGACGTTCATTCTACCACTTGCCTTAGCCAAAATCCAATTTCCAATGCACCACACTACCCAAGGTGACTAGGGTTTCACACGTCGTTCGATTTATTCTTCGCTTCCATCACTTAACCCTCTTTTGCATGAGCTCTTTTCACTTTCCAACAATCACATTAATTCACGAGCGCAAGCCAAGGATTAATAAACCTTAGGCATCCTTTTATATAGTTTTCTCCCTCATATTCGATGACGTCGACGGATTACTTTTATTTTTAATTTTAAAATTTAAATTTAAATTTTAAATAATTTAAAATTTAAACTAAATATTTAAAATTAAATATCTCCATCACCGGGGCACCTTTTTCGATGAAACGAAAAGCCAACTTGGGTTTTAAGAAAAACCCATTTCAAATATACCATCCATGGTTTTAAATAAAACCTTTTATTTTTCCTACCTTGGTTTTCACAAAAACCCTGTATATATCCATGCTCTCCAAAATATCATAAATGATTATTTATGAAGTGCTTTTGCCACCAAAACTCAATGTGATCCATGTGACATCAATGACATCAATGACAACATAAAATAACTCAAATTGCCAACAATCTCCCCCTTTGTCATTGATGGCAACACCTCTAATGCAAATCACCACAATCACTGCAAAAACCATCTCTAAGAATCAAAGTTGCTCCCCTCGACTCAATACTCTCTATGGAGGCTGCTCCCCCTAACTCAATGCTCTCTTTGGAGGCTGCTCCCCCTAACTCAATGCTCTCCCCCTTACTCAAATCTCTCCCCCTTTGACATCAATGGCAAAAGGGACACCTATGGGGCTAAAATATATGACTCTTAAGCTTAGCCCCCTCACCACCTTCTCTCTTGAGGTGATTAATTTTGGGGTGGGAGTACTTTTACTCCCATATTACATTGTTTCTTTCCTCTATCAACTTCCTTCCATATTTTTTTGATATCCTTTTCTTGATGAGTTACTTGATCTTCTTGTCTTGAACCTGTTTGAAATTGAGTCCTACACCATTTTGCAATATGTCCAAAGTTATTGCAATTAAAACACTTGATATTGTAGCCTTTGGATGGTGCCCATATCCTGAATTCTTTCTTGAAATAATTTCCATATCCATTCCTTTCCTGAACCTTGTATTGTGAAGTTCTGTTTTCATAATCATTATGACCATGACTTCTGAATTGTGTAGCTCTAAAACCAAAACCATGTTGCTCATTTTATTTGCACTGAGAAGCTCTATGACCAATCTTGTTGCATAAGAAGCAATGTCCCTGAAAACCATACCTTCTTCCTTTGAAGTTCCTTCTAGAAAAATCAAACTTCTTTGATCCATAGACCCTAATAAATTTACCTTTCTTGATCATTATCCTTGTGATCATCTTTGACTTGTGCATTGTATCCTTGAACCTTCTTTGTAGTATCTAAATCCTCTTCCTTAATTTCTTCCTTGCTTTCCTCTTCAAGAATTTCTTTTCCTCTTGAACTTGATTCACCTATCTCAAAACAAGATCCAAACTGGATGTTTGGAGCCATAGGAACTTTGGAACTTTCTTCATGAATCTTAGGTGCTTCCTTGCTTTCATCTTTTAGAACTTCCTTTCCTTTTGAGTGTGATTTTTTTGGATATAAGATACATCCTTAAAATATGTTTCCACTCCTTTTGAACCTTTTCATCTAATGTGTCATGTCTTGTCGTTATTACCCTTAGTTCTTCATTCATCCTATCTTCTATCCTTTTTGCATCTTGAAGCTCATCTCTTAGATCATAATTTTCTGAAGTAGTTCTTCTCTAATTTTGACATCTGTTCGAATCTTGTTTTCAAGATTCTTGTATTCTTCTTTTAGCCTTTTGACTTCTAATTTTTGTTTTATTGGCTCATCCTCTTCTTTTTCTATTACCAAAAGTGAGACTTCTTCATCTTCACTATCACTGAGATTATTATAATCTTCTATAGCAAACAAACTCTCATGATTTCTTTGACCATGCCTGTTTCCTTGATGTGTCATCTCATCTTCACTATCATTGAAGCCATTGCAATATCTTGATCTGTGATCTCTTTGACCACACACAAAGCACTGTTCTCTTTCACCTTCTATTCCTAGGAATAGGTGTTCTTGCCTTTCTTCACTTATTCCAAAGAATGTACATTCTTCTTCATCTGACTGGTCTTCATCACTGTGATCTGAGCTATCACTTGCTTCTTCAATGTAGATAGTTTTCTTTGTCTTACAAAAACTTTTCTTCTTCTCATACCTACTTTGCTTGTATCTGTCATCTTTGTCATGCTTATGCTTTCCATATTCTTTTCTTCTGTGACCCTATTTTTCATCATCACTATTTTCTTCATGTGGACACTTGTTTGCATAGTGACCAAAATCACCACACTTGTAGCATTTGACTTTCTTCATATCCCTGTAATTTCTTAAGTCCTTTTTCCTTTTGATGAAGTTAGCTTCCTCATCATTATCTGAATCTCTATCTATCTCTGGAACTTTCCCTTTATTTTTCTCTGAAGCCTTGAATGCAATTTCTTTTATTGGAACCTGATGCTTACTTATCCTCATCTCATAAGTTGTGAGAGTTCCTTGTAGTTCTTCCATTGTTAGCTTGTTGATATCCATTGTTTCTTCTATTGCTAAAACCTTTGCATCATACTTCATGGGAAGTGATCTCAAAACCTTTTGAGTAACATCTGATTCTTTCATCTCAAATCCTAGACCTCTCATGGTGTTAGTAATCTCATCAACTCGAAGTAAAAACTTTGCAATATCTTCAGTCTTCCATTTTCAATTCCTCAAATATTTTTCTATGAGTTTGTAGTTTTGCCAACTTTACCTTGGAATCTCCTTCATAGGTATTCCGCAACTTGGTCCACATTTCATTAGCTGAATTACATACCATGACCTTTGCAAAATCTATCTCACGTAGCCCACTCAAAATACAATTCATTGCCCTTGCATTGATCTCAACCAATTTCTTGATAGTCTTATCTACCTCGGGATCACCTTCAACCTTATACTCTTTTGCAACCATCTGCCATACCTCATATCCTTGTGATATCAAGTAGTTCTTCATTCTCATGCTCTAGAAAGCATAATTGTTACCATCAAACAGTGGAGCCTTACTTGTAGATGATCCATTCTGTGAAGCCATCTATGTTCTTGTAGAATCTACCCTCAAGTTGTTAGCCTTTTTGAAGGAACCCGCTCTGATACCAATTGAAGAACACAAGCTTATACTGAGAGGGGGGGTGAACAATATAGCGCCCACTTTTTACTTTCTTTCCAAACCAATATCAATTAGTGTCCTTAATTGCAATAACCAAATATAGCAGTGTGCATTAATGACATAGATAGCAATAGTAAGCAAGAGCACAAATCACCACACACAATTGAGACACAAGATTTAACATGGTTCCCCCAATGTGGGGTAGTCCACAAGATAATCTCCTTATAATATTTCATAAAGAAATAGGGATCCTTATCCCAATACAAATGATTACTTTGATCTGCTCAAAGCTAGGCTATCCACTGATCTACTCAGGTAGGCAAT
This sequence comes from Wollemia nobilis, assembly GCA_028583015.1. Classification (NCBI taxonomy): domain Eukaryota; kingdom Viridiplantae; phylum Streptophyta; class Pinopsida; order Araucariales; family Araucariaceae; genus Wollemia; species Wollemia nobilis. Next base: position 10,866 of record JAQPPZ010008846.1, on the reverse strand, counting down.
CCACTGATCTGCTCAACAAGGCAATCCACTGATCTGCTCAGCTAGGCAATCCATTGATCTGCTTAGCTAGGCAATCCTGATCTGCTCAGGTAGGCAATCCACTGATCTGCTCAGGTAGGTAATCCACTGATCTACTTTAGCAAGCTCACCAAGAACCTACTCAAAATATGCTCCAACAAGCTCACCAAGAACTTGCTCAAATATGCTCCAACAAGCTCACCAAGAACTTGCTCAAAATCTGCTTAGCAAGCTCACCAAGAACTTGCTCAAATATGCTTAGCAAGCTCACCAAGAACTTGCTCAAATATTTCCCAAATCTATCCATAAATCTATCCCAAAAGCCTTCTCAAAGGCTCAATCAATCATGCACAAAAGCTGCCTCAAATCTATCTAAAAATCTATCCCAAAAGCCTTCTCAAAGGCTCAATCAATCATGCTCAAGTAGCACTCAAATCTCATCCACAAATCTATGAAGGCAAGGCTCAATGATGAACTCAACAATGAATGGCAATGCACTCTTCAATGGATGACAACAATGATCCACAATGATCTCAACTCAAATCAATCTCAACTCAACTCAAATCAAATCAATCTCAACTCAGCTCAATATTATAGAAGCATAAAGAGAATTGTTAGAGACTCAATATGTTCTATTCACAAACTCAATTTCTTTCTCAACTCAAACTCAACTCAAATCAGAATATAGAAGTTTGTTTCATGGAACTTGAACAACCACTTCACACAATCACTTGACTAGGCTCAATCAACTCAACTCAACCAATCACCTTAAGGAACAACTTTTTCTCACAAACCCTAGTTCAAGCATGAATCAATCAACTCAAAATGTTTCCAACAATACTCAACAATAACTCTCACATAACAATGATACTCATGTTCTCCTCTAACTCAAGTTCAAGTTCTTTGTACAAGCAATGGGCTTCAACAACAATGCTTATAAAACAAGGTTTAATCACAACTCTCAAACCAGAAAACCTTGAAGCATTCAACCAACCACTTTCGAAAAGGAAACCACAATCAATCCTTTTCTCTCCAATGATATTTCAGAAATCAACCACCATAAACAAAGTCAATGGAGAATATTGCTCATACCTTTTTGATGCCTTATTAGTTGTCCACTAAATCTGCCACACTCAACAAACTTTCTTTTTCAACTTTCAATAAGGGTTAGAGATCTTGATTAATAACACAACAATAATATCCAAATAACACCTTATTACTCCTACTCAATAAAATACACCATGTCCCCTCATGAAAGAATTAATCCCCTTTGAAAAAGAACAAAGCAACCTTCACTTTTGAACCCCTTTACAAAATCATAAATATCTCTTTACACACACCTTATTTCTCCCTCTAAGCAAGTTAATAAAATAGCCCTCGAAATAATCTTTCCAATGATATATAATATGATATACTTCCAAAAAGAAAATCACCAGAAATATCTCTTTTTCCTAAAGTGCATCACAACCCTTATTTCTCCTAGGGCAACTTTAGAAAAATAAAATATCAAAAAAAATATTAACTTGCCTTTGTCCTTGATGGGATTTGATCCCTCGACACCTCCTTGCTCAGCGCCTTAACCACGGCCAAGCTGCCACACGAGCTACGGGCTCGTTTGGGAGGGAAAGGCACCACGTGCTTCAAAACACTCCTCCCTCTCACGCAAACCAAAAATGCTTCGTGCGCTCTTTCTTCCAATGCCTTCTAACGCAGCCAAGGGGATTCAAAACCTTGATGTTCATTCTACCACTTGCCTTAGCCAAAATCCAATTGCCAATGCACCACACTACCCAAGGTGACTAGGGTTTCACACGCCGTCCGATTTATTCTTCGCTTCCATCACTTAACCCTCTTTTGCACGAGCTCTTTTCGCTTTCCAACAATCGCATTAATTCACGAGCGCAAGCCTTCGATTAATAAACCTTAGGCACCCTTTTATATAGTTTTCTCCCTCATATTCGACGACGTCGACGGATTACTTTTATTTTTAATTTTAAAATTTAAATTTAAATTTTAAATAATTTAAAATTTAAACTAAATATTTAAAATTAAATATCTCCATCATCGGGGCACCTTTTTCGATGAAACGAAAAGCCAACTTGGGTTTTAAGAAAAACCCATTTCAAATCTGCCATCCATGGTTTTAAATAAAACCTTTTATTTTTCCTGCCTTGGTTTTCACAAAAACCCTGTATATATCCATGCTCTCCAAAATATCATAAATGATTATTTATGAAGTGCTTTTGCCACCAAAACTCAATGTGATCCATGTGACATCAATGACAACATAAAATAACTCAAATTGCCAACAAATACAAAGGTTTATGTAAGAAAAAATTAGTCGTCTTTCCCAAATCCATACGGTATTTTCCCTTATCTATCTGGTTTAAAAATTTAGCATTCACTTCTTAGGCCCTTGCATTTAATTCCTCTTCTCATGATGATTTTTTGTATTGCTATATGGCCTTCCATACACCAATAGTTTTTTTCAATAGTTATGGCACTATTCGATACCCTAACCCTACTTCCTTTTTTCATAGGTTTATTACAATTTTCCTTCTTTACAGTAATTTAGCTTCAACAACATCCTTCGGTGGTCTTCTCTTCTCTCCAACATTCTCCTCTTCTTTATTCAACTACTTTCTTGCAATCCCTCCTACCCTATTTATGAATTTTAACTTGGGTTAGAAGCAGTTATAACCATTCCCTTGGCCACTACGTCAGTACCTTTGCATAAGCTTTTTAATTTTTTATTATATATATATGTATATATACACGTGTCTTTTAATGTTATGTCAGGGTTGTTGTACAAGTCGTATGACCATGCAAACTTGGACTTGCATGGCATCTCCTACTGACATGTTATTTTATATTTTTATCAGTTCTTCTATTGTACAATCACTCTCCACATTATCCGTCATAATATTTTCTTGCTTTAGACTTGTATGGTGGCTAGCCATACAATCCTCTACACGTTCTTGACTTGTACGACACTATCATACAATCCCTTTATTACTGGTCGTATGTTTCTCTATTGTACAGTCTCTTTCTTGGTCTTGCATTGTATAGTTATCCTCTACACTACTTCTTATCATCCTTTGCTCATTTGTACAATAGTTTGTCATACACTCTTCTTCATTTCTATGGCTCCTACTTGGATTTCCTTGAGCTAATTCTATTTCTAAACTTTGTGATCAAGTTCATCTTCTAACTCCTTCATTGACTTGTTGAACTCATGCTTACTTTACGTAAACTTGCTCTCTTTAATTCCCTTGTAGATTTCTTCCATGGCCATGCATTTGTTTTATGCCCTCCCTTTGATTATCAAGGGAGTCTCTCTATCTTGGAACTTACTTCTCACAACTCTAGGTGTCTAAGATCCATATGATCCCTTGGTTATTATGGATGACTTCTTTAGTTTGAATGTGGCCCTCAAGGTGATCCAAATGGTCCAATCTAAAGTTCACACCCAACTTTATTGTTTCTTACTTGATCAATGAATGGTCCTTGCACCCCATTATGTCGATCCTACAACCTAGGGGCAATAGGAGAAAAATATCTCCTACTTGAGCTATCAAGAGGGACACCAATCAAAATATTCCATTGGCCAGGTTTCCTTATATCCCTACAAAGACTTTATTGTCTCCCTAAAGTGCCTAAGTTACCCTCTTGTTTCTATTCCTACAACCTACTAGATTCTCCTCAATTTTGATTACTTCGGGATAATTCTCTCAATTTTCTATCTGTAGCCAACAATTTTTAAGTCTTTCTTCTTCCCAACATCTTTGTGTTGTAGACTGAATTAATGTTTCTCTATACTGAATTGAGCAATAAGAGTTAGTACTTGAATTATTCCCCTCACCTTCTCTCTCCTTAGATCCTTTAAATAACTTTTTCCAAGTGTCTACTTTTTTTTCTAACTTCATTCATGTGTCTTCTAAGCTATCTATTTGCAATAAAGTACTATTATACCTAGATATGGATTTGCAATTCTTGATATATTCCTAAGAGGTCAGAACTACTACTTGAATTGTTGCTTCCTCTATGAGTTGGGGGAACACCATCACTACTTGATTCTATCACCCAGTTCCTCTATCTTTCGATGATGTTGGTGCTTCTTCAATATCTCGACAACTTCTTCCCTACTTAACCGATATTGTGTTAGATCCTCAAGTTCCTCTTGTGGCTAGCCTTATTACCTTACACTCTCTTTAGCTATTCTTTGTTATTCAAGTTCTACCTTTTGTTCTCTTTATCTTATTGTTATCCATTTATCTATTCTTATATAGTTTTATCGATCTAAATCCTAGATGATTTGCATTCTCATTATTGTGTTATTCCTACATAAAATCTCATACTCTTCTTACAACTTTTGTATTTTTTCTTGCTTTCTTTGTTGTATGAGTCCAATTTGATCTAAGAGGCTATACTCTGCCAATTCTTCTATTCTAACTTCTTCCTCGAGAGTTGGTATTTCCTACTCATATACCCCTGTTCTATATGGGAATCATATGTGCACCATTATTCTTCGTTCATTTGGGTGAGTTATTAATTCCTATTATTCTATTATAGGTTATGCTTTCTCTTGCATTTGTTGTACAAATTCCACTTGAGCTAACTGACTTAATGTTGTCAATTCCTCATTCTGGACTCGTCTTGTATCTTCAAAAATAAGCATATCCTGCTCATATTCTTCCATTCTATCTAAAATTGTACATACATCTATACTCTTATTTCTCTAAGACGAGGTACTAAATCTTGTTGTTCTATAACTGGTTGTGCTTCCTCTCCTTTTGTAAATAGCCTTCTCAATCCCATATATTCTTTTTCCTATTGAAGACCTTGATTGCTTTGCCTTAATTCATCTCATTCACAAAGCACTTCTTGTTGCCTTCTCTCTACCTTAAAAAGAAACAAATAGGCATTGAGATTTTACTCTATAAGGATTTAATTATGATCCATTGATGGTTTTGGGAATCATTGTCCCATCTAGTTTCTACAACTTTACTACATCATTTTCTATTATTTCAACTACTTGGAAGGGAACAAGACAATATGTTTAGCTTACCTGGCTTGATCTCTCTCTTGCTACTATACTTCAATACCAAGTCACTCAGTTTCTATCGCCCATTGTGCCATAAATATTTTCTCATAAATTTGAATCAATGTCCCAAGCCTCTCTTTTAGGTTGTCCTAGTTTCCTAACCAGTTTTCCACTGCTAACCTTAAAGTGGTTTTAGGAAATCTATTGCACTACTACCTCTTGGTCATACATCAACTAGAATGACATGATTTGTTTGCTTAAAAGTTATCCTATTCATCCATATTATTGATTGAAATTTCTCCTCTCAATCTACTTTTTCTATTCTACGGGTTTTGTAGAGTGTAGATACCAAGATCTTCTTCATTGCCTATGCTTCCCCATTTTATCTAGGTTAATACAAAATTGACAATAAATTTAAAATCTTGAACTTTGTTGTCATCTTATTAATAACTTCATTCACAAAATGACCTCGTCTATCACTTATCAATTGTGATAGAATCCCAAACCTAGTGATTACTTGCTCATATAATAATCAAGTTGTACTCTTTGTTGAATTATTTGTAAGTGCCCTTGTCTCTACCTACTTTTTCAGGTATTCAGTTACCCCTATGATGTATTGACACTTAATTTTATAACTTATTCTAAAAGGAGCCATAAAGTGTAATATCCATATCTCAAATAGTTCTTGTGGTTAGGACAAGTGTAATGGCATGAAATCTTCATGCAACGACTTCCCATGTCATTGGCACCTATCACATGTTTTCACATACTTTTTATCATGATAGAAGGTGGTCCACCATAGCCTTGCTAGAAGCACCTTCCTTGTAGTCACATCTAGTCCCATATACCCTTTAGCCAATCCCTTGTGAGCTTCCTTTAGTGTTACCCTTACTTCTTCCATTACACATCTTCTTAGTATTCCATCTGGCCCCATCTTATATGGTAATTTTACTATCAATTGGAAAGATGTTAACTTTATAATTACCTTTCTCCTTTTTTCTATCAACATCTCCTTTGGTAGCTCCCCTGTAGATAGGTACTCTTCTATTAATTTATACCATGATGGTATAGCACTTATGGTAAATAACTGAGTATTAGGGAACTCATATGACACTCCTTCTACAAGATCTCGAGTAAATATTTGATAATTGATCCGCTATTATATGCTTCTTTTTGGGTATGACCACTACCCAAAACACAAACTGTGATGAGCCACCTACTAACTCATTTGTGTATGGTTGGTTTATTATCAAGTAGATATTAATGGTCAACATAGAAGACAAATGTATTGTACAACATGTAGTGTCTAAAATTTTGTACTGCATACACCATTCACAAAGACCTATTCTATTATGTTGTAATTTCTTTTTTCTCAAGACAACCAACTTGTAAAATAAATAAGCTAGTCTAGCCTAAATTTTTCTTCTTAGGCCAAAGCACATCCAATCATGAAATTAGAACAAAAATTTCTTGTCCCAATCTAGAAAAACCAGAATGGGTTTGCATACAAGCTTTACCTTCAACTCCTCAAAGGCTCCTTGATGTTCTTATGTCCACCTAAATTAATATTATACTTTGTCAATGAATCCAATGGGTAGGATACATGGGCAAATTTCTTGATAAAAATTCTATAATATCTTATGGATCCTAGCAAGCTCTTCAATGAAATCATATTATATGGTTCTTATATGTTCGAAGTGACATGAATCTTATCAGGATCTATCTTCAACACTTTCTTACAAACTATGTCCTAATAGCTTATCGTATGGTATTATCATGAAAATTTTTGCTAGGTTTAAAGATAAATGGGCATTTATGCATAACCTCATGCTTATTCTAATTCTAGAAAGTGCTCCTTTACCTTCTCATATATCGATCAACCATCCAAGAAATTTTTTAAATTTTCTTGTCAATATCTAATAAAACATATACAAAACAATTCTTTAAAATGTGGTTGTGATATTACACAACTTGATGGCATCCTATTATAATCATAAATACCATTCTCTACAAAAAGTATTATTTTTAACTTATCTTCCTCTGCAATGTTGACCTGGTTGTACCCAGAAAACCCATATAGAAATAAATAAATCTCATGTCCAACTACCTCCTCCAAATGGAATCAGTGAAGGAAATTAGGAATTGATATTTTATTGTTATTACATTGAAAATCTTAAATTCCATGCATATGTGTATAATATTGGCTTACTTTTCAAAGTGATCATGATTGGTGACACCCACTTTCTCATTGTTACTTTGAAGATTATGTTGGCATCCAACATCTTTTCAATTTCCACATTCACCAGGGATGCATACTTTGGGTTCATTCGATATGGCCTTATCCTTACCGGTAAGGCACCTAGGATCAACTAGATCCTATGAAAACATAGCTTTGGATGTATCCCTTTCAAATATTTGTATGTCCATGCGAAGACTTCCTTATATTGCAAATTTTTTTGAAAGTTGTTGCTTTCAACACTAGATCCCAATCATCTCCACAATGAATTATATTATGCTCTTTCCATTACAAAATTTACTTCCACTGTCTTTGGTCCTTCACACTTTATGTTCTATGGCTTATTCGTTTCTCTTGCTATATTTTTTAAGTGCGCTAATTTTCATCAATTTCAGCATCACCAACTGTGTATTTTACAAAATTCTTGAGGAATATCCAATTTTCTTCATCCTCTTCCTTGTACATAATCTTTTTGATGCTTTCAACTTTGTCATCATTAGTTTTTTTTGTTTTCTTTATCTATATACAGAGGTAAGTGGGCTGAAGTATTTCATACTCTTCAATTTTCCAATGGAGAAGTCCACTATGTGATCATTTTCATCTTTCGTACACTCTTCGAGGTTTAACACTCCTTCCTTTGGCTTGTATTGGCTATCTTCATCTAAATAACTTCTTGACTCATAAATCATCATCAAATCCTCACTAATAGTTTGATTCTTAAAATTAATCATATATTTGTGTTGTCCTCTCTTAAATGTTAACCAACCCTTTTCCTATTTATCATTAACCTTGGTCATCCTTATTCATCCTCTCCATAACAATGTAGCATATGTTGGCTTTTGTATTGTGATCACAACAAAATCCATGATGAATTCATATTCCACAATTTTCATCTTTTGAGTCATTAAGACCCTTCATTTCAATACCATATTGATCTACACCATATAACTTGAAATTTGGTGACCATAAAAGTAGAGCCCCAATCTCCTTCCATGTCTTCTCTGGGAGCATATTCAAACTTGACCCATCATCAATGACTTGCGTTAACTTATAATCTAGTATTTCAGTGTGAATCAATGCTAGATTTTTTCCAACATTGATCATCAATACTATTGGATCAATGAATTAATCCTCCATATTTACTTTTTTTTTGGTTGGCTTTGCATTTCCATTACTTTGTGTTTGAATTTAATTTCCTAATTATGTGCAATATTGATATGGTGCTAAGCAAACTCATCACTTTCACTTCTACAATCGTGTTCAACACTTGTGTTGTTAGTTCCCGAGTTGACATTTTTCCTTCTAAGCTTGATGTCTTTTTTAACTTCTTTTGTTTTACTAGTCTTTCCTGCTTAGCCTTTTCTACTTGTTCTTATATTACTTTTTTTTCTTCTTACCATATTTTCTTTTCTATGGTAGTTTTGGGGTACTAATCCTTTTTTGCCTAACCCCTTTGTAACAACAAGCACATCATTATCCATTGGCTTATTTTTTGTCTTCTATGTCAAGGAGATTGACATTATGTGAGTTACTTGTAGTCAACTTCTTTGAACAATTTACCTCCTTATGATAGCCCAGTCCACACCATCTACACATTTGTGGAATGTTATTCCATATTGCTCCTATTGCTTGAGTGGGCTAATTCTTCATAAAGTGTCCACATTCTTGGAAATTACAACATTGTATTATTGGTCTTCCATCCAAATCATACTACAATCGATTTTGGTCTCCTTGTCATTTATGTTGTTGGTACTACTTGCTTTGATGGTTATTCCTATAGAGATTGTTGGTCATACCTTATCCATTCCTTAGTGTATTAAGTTTCTCTTCTTCCTCTTGTATCACGATGGTTTGGTGCCTTCTTTCAAATTGAATGGACAATAGTTGATCACATATCCTAGTACCTCGCATATGTTGCAATATACACTCTTAGGCCAGTTCACATTAGTGTGTTATTAAGACTTACAAAATATTGCTCATATTAGTGTGTTCTAGGTTGTAAGTAGTAGTTCAAATAAGATATGACAATCTCAAACTGTTCGATGAAATATTTATAAAGTTATGATAATTTTGATAATGTATAACAATTTTGATAAAATAAGGTTTTGCAATGTAAAATCAGCCGACATATTGTAATTCAAACTAATTTGTAGCATATCACAAAAGTACAAAACTAGTCATTATACATAGTTAAGCTTGTTAACATATCTAATACTGGTTTTTAGATTAGATTAGTTAATCAATCTAGGACTAATTTGTTAGGTTGCAAGACTGATTAGTTAATGCTAAACGTAGGGGTGATTGGATGTTTGAGATCTGTTGGTTACAATAATTTCCAAGCTTACCTTATAAATACTTCCCTATTCATTTTTAAGTCCATTGTAATCTAGAGTGATCCATGATTACCCATATGTGCAAATTCATTATGAATACAACAAGTGTTGCTCCAAAAGTATGCGTGTTCTATGTGATTATATTGTGATTGCATTGTTATGTTATAGGTGTTTGATCAATATCTGGTATGAGATAGACTGGTGTAGGCTTGTGTCATGTTTGTGTTTTTTAGTTGCAAGAAGGAGTGGTTGGAAGTATTTATTGACTGGAAGATGAACACAAGTCACAAAACACATCTGGGACTACCCATCTAGGCTTATCTTTCTAAGTATTGTTTATTATTCTACTGATGTGAGTCTATGCACTACCTATATGACAGTTCACCCACCTATAACTACTCATCTGAGCTAGGCTACACATCTAAGGGAACCCATCTAGGATCCTACCCATCTAAGCATACCCATATAGGATCCTACCCATCTAGCCCAACCTATCTAACTATACATGTCTAACATGTAATCCATATGAGGTTGTACACATCTAGAGTCTACCTGTTTAGACTATTTTACCCATCTAGATTAGATGTTTACAATAGATTACATGTTTAGGACTAAATAGTGTAAGTTAATGTTAGACTTTATAGTCAAGTTGGTTAATCCTTCATAAAATCCTATCATTCCCTTATCTCAAGAAGACACTCATCATTATCTACATTTGGCATCATTGCCTAAATTAACATTGGTTCAAGAAGTATGCATGATAAGGTAAAGAGATGAATAATAGATTCTAGGCCATAAGGCAACCGAGGAAGGAAACAAATACCACTAAGATGAAGTGCATGACTAACAAGTCAAAGGATACAAATTCAAGATAAAATTTCACAACCAAAGGTGGAACAAGTGTGGAACCCTTTGAAAGACAATAATCTAAGAGAAGAACAAAAAATATGGGAGACATTGTTGGTGACAATGGAGGATGAATAAAAAAACCAAATAGCAAACATTATATCTAAATTTAGAAGTGAGGAGTGGATGGTAACACCTAACCAATTGGTACTGAAGAAGAAATATTTGTACCAGAGCAACCATGCATGGGTTCTTGGGCAGGAAGACTAGAACCGCACCTCATATATGTGTGAAGGAGGTCATGAAGTAGGGACGTACTTGAGTCAGGGTCTACACCACCTTTAGTATAAAGGGAGTGGAATCAAACACCACAATAGTTATCATTGAGT